>CM070713.1:42081335-42354150 GCA_036346275.1 Otatea glauca | reverse complement strand
CGACCCTGCGGTTGCTAGAGCTATGGTCGCCGAGTGCTCATCATGACAGGAAAGTGCTAAAGACAGACTGAAACTTGCCAAACTTTGGTTTATTGCATGCTAAAGTTTCTTACATCGCAAAAAGAAAAATATGCTAAGATTTTTCTAACTTTCCTCCTACTCTTTGTGGAGGATGCTCTAGGGTGGGATCCGTTCAGCGATCACTCGGGCGTACGGTTCGACTTGGAGCTCGAAACTATCGACCTCCTCCTCAGTCCGATTCCCAGCAATCCCGCTGCTGACCGTGGCGAGGTTGATACCATCGAAATGAGAGATGAGTACGAGACGGAGCCGAGCGAGTGCTCAAGCACGCGCGCTCGCTCACCGAGCTGTTGATGTGCTCGGTCACGCGGGCTAAATCAGTGGCGAACGAGCTCGAGCCCGGCACGGTCTCGAGCACCCGGTCGCAGACTTCCCGGCCGGCCTCTCGGACGGTCGTCAGCTCAGCGACCAGCTCAGCCCGATCTCCCACCGCCAGCTGCCGCGACGTCAAGGCCACGTCGCACGCCGCGACCGCCACGTCACGTTCCTCCACCGCCATCCTCCGCGCCTCTATGGCGTCGCAAAAATTCTTCTGTAGTTCTGCAGACCAAAACGGCGTCAAGCAAACACACCTCACATGCCGCGATCGTAAAGTTGACTACCAAGAGCTGGGTTACTTACCAGCCGCGGAGTTTGTTAAAGCGCGGAGCTCCTCCTGGGCCCGCTCCTGCAGCGCCCTTACCGAAGCTAGCTCCTTCCGAGCACCGTCCCGCTCGGAACGCGCTTCCTCGGCACCTTCAGGCTAAGTCGCTGCGCGCTTGAGGCGAGATGCTTCCGACAGCGGTCTCCTCCGCGCAACGCAAAGATCTTTGGCTTTATTGGATCCCACCAGGAGGGACTCAAGCTCGGCTACCCTCGCCCTCGAGGATTGCTCTGCCCGGCGTACATCATGCAAGACCCCGCTAACCTGGCTCAGCTCCTGGCGGACCTTGCCCGCCTCCTCCCGCTCGCGAGCCAGCGCCCCCAGAGCTTCACGGACCTCAAGGCGCAGACGATCGCGCTCCTCCTCGGCGGTCGCCCTTTGGCCGTCCGAACACCGGAGGAGCTCGGACTGGTCCTCCGAGCGGGCCCACAAGCGCTGCATGAAACGCCCCATTAAGTTCAGTGCGAAACTCATCAAGGGCGATAAAGATGGGAGTTTTGCTCGGCTTACCGCACAGATCGGGACAAATCCCCCGTTGATCGTGTCCAAAACTTTGCTAGAGGAGTCAAGGGCGAGAGCCAACCCCTTGTGGATCTGGCCCATCATAGCCTCGACCCCCGAGCACTTTCCTGAAAGGATTCCCACACCCCGCACGCTGCCAGGTCGTCCTGTGTGGGAGATGGTCTCGCGAGCGGCCGAGTGAACCCCCCTGGAGCGGCCCCGACGACTCGCCCTGACAGGGGGTCATCTGGCACCTCCCCCACGGCTCGGGGACGGTCACCCCCGATACCTGGGCCCCTCCCGCCGACAGGCTCCCGAGCGGCGGCAGCAGGATCCCTTCCGAGAGCCAGACCACGCAGGCCGGTGGCCTCCCCAGCGGTGGCAGCGGGAGCTTTGCCACGACCCCCTCGATCTCCGGGCGAGGCCCCGACTCACAGAGGGTCGTCAGACCTCCCGTGCACTTGGACTCGTCCACCGGTGCCACGACTAACGTCTCAAGCACCGACCGCGGTGCCTCGGACTCGGACTCGGCCACCAACCACTCAAGCGCCGCCCGCGGTACCTTGACCCGTGCCTCCTCGGCCCCCGCCGGCTGCGCGGATGGCGCCGGCCCTCCCGGGGCTCCAGCCGGGCGCACCACCGCTGCTACGACTGCCCCCGTGTAAGACTTGTACATAGCGATCGGTTAAAAGCTACTCGGACTACTCCGCTACAATACGACTCGGGGATGAGGAAAGTACTTACAGCGCCGAGCGAGTGCGGGGCAACCGCGCCCTCTTCACTGGCCCCCCTCGCGGAGGCAAATCGCCCCTCCTCTTCCCCAAAGATGCCTCACTTTGGCGTAGCGATGGCGGCACCGCTGGCGCCTGCCTCGACCGCCGCGGTCGGCGGTCCGAGCCCACCGCGATATGGGTCGTCATCGCCACCGCTATCGCTGGAGGTAGACCCCAGACCAGCCGAGTCGACGGCGGTCGTATCGGAGACCTCCTCGCCGCGCGCTCCTTCTTCTTCTTCCTCCTCCTTTCCTCCTTCCGCTTCTTGCGCGCGGATTCATGCTGCGCGGAGTCTGCCCGGACCGCAGCCCTCGGCTCCTTCTCCCCCGGCAGCAACGCCCGGGAGACCATCCCGGCGAGCCCCTGGAAATCACGGAGATACTACTCAGACCAAGTGCGAAGGGCTGTAAACAAAAGAGAGGAAGGGAAGAGATCTTCTCGACTTACCAGGTCCGGGGGATTGCAGTAGGAGAATGGCTCAGGGTGGACACCGCAGCCTCGGTAGCACTCCCGCCCAAGACGGAGGACACCTTGGCCTCGATCTCCGACACGGAGAGCTCCGACCTCACCGTCCTCATGGGGTCGGACGCCCCCTCGTACCAAAACATGGGGCACACCTTGTCCATGAGGGGTTGCACGCGCATCTTCATGAACGCGCGTACAACAACATCGCCGGTCAGCCCTCACTCCCTCTGGGCCTTGATCTGATCGATGATCTCGGCCACCTGTTCCTCTCCTTCCGGCCGGCGCCCACGCCCTTTCGGGCCCGCCTCGAAGAAACGACCCGCCGAAGATCGGGCGCCGCCTCCTGTGTTCGAACATAGAACCACTCGGAGTGCCAGGCCCGGTTTGACGACGGCAGCTTCACGTTGATGTAGTCCGTCGCGCCATCTGCACGGTGAAGGCCACGCCACCCATAGGTGCTGGGGCGTCCATCGGCTTGTCCTTCCTCAGCCGGGCGTGAAAGAGATGCTTCCAAAGCGCCCAATGGGGATCGATCCCCAAGAAAGCCTCGCACAGGGTGATGAAGACTGCTATATGGAGAACACTGGGGTTGAGATGGTGTACCTCCGCCTCGTAGTAGTGCAGCAGCCCTCGGACAAATGGGTGCAGTGGGAGTCCAAAACCTCGCTCGAAGAATGAGGCAAGCACCACGATTTCATCGTCCCCCGACGAAGGGACGGCGGCCCCAGTCGGCACCCTCCACATCGAGACATCCTGCGGGGGGAGGAACCCCTTCTTCTCCAAGCCAAGCGCACGGCTAGACCGAAAGGAGCACTCGCCACGACATCACGGAGTCGAGGGTCGACTAAGAAGTAAGGGAGGAAGGTGGGGATCTTTTCTCCGGCTCCTCGCCTGTTTTCTTGTCGCAGTAAAGACGGAAGGCGAGGAAAGCAAAGGCAAGTGACCTGCACGAACGTCCCCACGCCGAATTTATAGGAGCCGAACAGACACCGAGCCGAGCGGGCGCCAGCCGAACAGACACCTCTTCGGGTGAAGCATCGCACGCCCTCGGCTGCCACGCCAGCCCCTAGTGCGCAATAATTTCCAATTCCTCAGGCATTTAAGTCTGATAGGACTGCAGGAGGCGCAAAGACACCGTTTCGAGCAGCGCGCCCTATGGCCTCTTGGTCTCTGCCACGCTCCGAGACAGCGGCGAGGCCCATTGCCCATCTGTGGCCCCCAAAGTGGCAAAAGAGCTCGATAGCTCGCGCCCGGGGCCCAGTTGATAGCTGCGGGTTCCAAAGGCTTGAATCCACCAAGTGGACTCAAGCCGCCCCTGCAGAAATTTGAGCAAGGGGCGAGGACGAGGCGAGCCCCCAGTGGGCCCCGAGTTGGGTCGGCGGATGACCCAATCACCTTAACTCGTGTCCAAGACCATGCTTCACGCTCTCCCGCAGAACCCATCAAATGGGTGACAGCCAGCTGTGCTCTGGGTCGGCGGACAGCCCAGAGTCCGATACGGAATCGAGTAAAGAAAGGTTTCTCATGGGTCACCCCCAGTGGGCCGAACACCCTACGCTGGGATCGTCCGCTTGGAAAGGTCCCCCTTGGGAGGGATATCCAGGTCCCACTCGGATCACCCGTTCGTAGCTCCACGAGCACGGCGTTCAAACCGACGAAGGTAAACGCGTGTTCGCTCAACCCTCCAGGTCCCACACCTGCGGACGGGGCGTATACGTGGGACAGATAGTGGCCTCTCCTCTCGCAGATGCCCTCACCAGATGAGGACTCGGGGTGGACGCCCTCCGCCTAGCTACGGCGTAAAACCAGCCTCGCGCGAAATTTGAGCAAGGGGCGAGGACGAGGCGACCCCCAGTGGGCCCTGTGTTGGGTCAGCGGACGACCCAATCGCCTTAACTCGTGTCCGAGACCATACTTCACGCTCTCCCGTGGAACCCATCAAATGGGTGACAGCCAGCCGTGCTCTGGGTCGGTGGACGGCCCAGAGTCTGATACGGGATCGAGTAAAGAAAGGTTTCTCATGGGTCGCCCCCAGTGGGCCGGACACCTTACGCTGGGATTGTCCGCTTGGAAAGGTCACCCTTGGGAGGGATCTCCAGGTCCCACTCGGATCACCCGTTAGTAGCTCCACGAGCACAGCGTTCAAACCGACACAGGTAAATGCACGTTCGCTCACCCCCTCCAGGTCCCACACCTGCGGACGGGGCGTATACGTGGGATTGATAGCGGCCACTCCTCTCGCTGCTACCCCCTCCCGATGGGGACTCGAGATGGATGCCCTACGTCCAGCTACGACGTAAAATGAGCACACGTCCAGCTACGATGTTAAACAAGCACTCGGACACCGGAACCTTCCGAGAGGCATCTGATCGTCCGTGTCGACCAAGGCACGTCCAGCTACGACGTAAAACGAGCACACGTCCAGCTACAACGTTAAAAGAGCACTCGGACACCGGAACCTCCCGAGAGGCATCCGGCCGTCCGCGCCGACCTAGGCTACGTCCAGCTACGACGTTAAACGAGCATACGTCCAGCTACGACGTAAAACGAGCACACGTCCAGCTGTGACGTAAAACCAGCACTCGGACACTGAAACCTCCCGAGAGGCATCTGGCCGTCCGCGCCGACCAAGGCACGTCCAGCTACGACGTAAAATGAGCACACGTCCAGCTACGATGTTAAAAGAGCACTCGGACACCGGAACCTCCTGAGAGGCATCTGGTCGTCCGCGCCGACCAAGGCACGTCCAGCTATGACGTAAAATGAGCACACGTCCAGCTACGACGTCAAAAGAGCACTCGGACACCGAAACCTCCCGAGAGGCATCTTGTCGTCCGCGCCGACCAAGGCACGTCCAGCTACGACGTAAAACGAGCATACGTCCAGCTACGATGTCAAAAGAGCACTCGGACACCGGAACCTCCCGAGAGGCATCTGGTCGTCCGCGTCGACCTAGGACACGTCCAGTTACGACGTTAAAAGAGCACTCAGACACCGGAACCTCCCGAGAGGCATCCGGCCGTCCGCCGACCTAGGCTACGCCCAACTACGACGTTAAACGAGCATACGTCCAGTTACGACGTAAAACGAGCACACATCCAGCTGCGACGTAAAACAAGCACTCGGACACCGGAATCTCTCGAGAGACATCCGGTCGTCCGCGTCGACCTAGGCCTCGGACACTGGAATCTCTCGGGAGACATCTGGCCGTCCGTGCTGACCTGGATCTCGTCCAGCTATGACGTAAAATAAGCGCCAGGACACCAGAACCGCCTGAGAGGTATCTGGGCATCCGTGCAAGGCATCTGATTGCCCGTGCTCAAAAGAAACGGCCACGCACCGGCCGTCATCCCATGAGGACGAGGCTAGCGGGGAAAGATGCCAAGGCGAATTCGTCACACAAACAGACCAAAAGGAGATTTTATTCTAAAAATCGCTAGGTTCGAACATTACATAATGTTATGAAAGAACCTAACAACTACGCTGGCGCGCGCGCCCTTTGAGCCGATGAGGGCGCTCGCTCGAATGTACCGAGGAACGACCTCAAGCGCAGCGTCCGACGCGGCGTATTGCGGGCCACGGCCTCCTCCTCCGTGATCTCGGCCAACGCCTGGTCGCTGTGTGCCCAATACATGACTAGGGGATCCTCCCCCTTCGCCTTATGGTCGTCACCAAAACTAAAGATAAACGGATGCGACGAAGCCATCAGAGGCTGCAGAGGAGGATTCTGGACTGGAGACAACCGTTCAAGCGAGTGGTGGTATCCTTATATACCCAAATGACGAAAGGTCAAACGGTTCCGAGTAAATGCGAGCGCGGAAGACGAAGCGACCTTTGCCGAATTCCGAAGCAGCCTTCGCCGAATTCTGAAGCGACCAAGAAGATGTACGTCCAGAGCATGCCGAACCATGCGCAACGCGTGCAGCGAAGTAATTAAAGGCTTCTTGCGGCAGAGACGTTCCCGACCAATTCCCCGACAGCTGCCGGATGCGCTCGAGCGCACCAGGCGGGAACCAACCAACCAGGTCGATCGGATCGGCCGACCAATCCGGTCACCGCACTCGACCATGTTTCGACCGACCGAATTAAACCCCCGACCGAATCTGACGAACTCGCTCGGAGGTTCGGAGGCTACTGATGAATACTCGTACCATGGGTACCCCAACAGCCCGGAGTAATGAACGGGCCGCCCCAAGACCGACTCCGACCAAAGGCCCCGTGGGGCCACGAGGGACGCTCGTCCCCGACCTAATGGGCTTCCTCGAACTGCCTCACGCTCGTTCCCGACCTAATGAGCTTCCCCAAGCTCCCCACGAGCTCCGACCAAGCTAAAGCGATTTCCACCGCGGGCCATGTGTCGGGCCTCCACCAGCCATTAGCCACGTGCCCCGTGGACACAACGGCTCAAAGTGACTGTACGGGGGCAGGTGGCTCCTTCCCGAGGTAGCGAGGAGGTTGCCGAAGTCAAGCTCTGGTCTCAATCGTTCAGACACGCAAAGTGTGAGGGTGCGCTCCCACCCGAGGCAACGTCAGCACCTGACAGACTTGCAGAGGGCAGGTGCGCTGTTTCCCAATGGAACGGCCAACTGCTCTGCTCTAAGAGACCATCAACCCAGCGAGGGATGAAGCGGAGGCTGACCAGTCGCCGAGACAGAGGGCCAGAGCTCCCAGCACTGCCTAGATCATCTCATCTTCTCCTCTCCCAACTTTCCTTGTAACCTGCCCCCCTCCGGCTATATAAGGGGAGGCATGACCCTCTGGGAGGGGGGCGCCCTTCTCTGGATCTTTACGAATAGGCAGTTCTAACTCACACGTTCTTGAGCTCTCAAGCCCCCGCTTATAAAAACAATGCAGCCATCTGCACCTAAAGAAATACATCACCACTACACGAACTGGAGTAGGGACATTCGGCTCGAACCAGTATACATCTTGGACTCCCGAGTCTAACCATTCAAGGAGAGGGAACGCGCGGCCCCTTAGACTTACAAATTCACTCGCGGTGCTCAAGCGCCGGCGGGCCATGCGCTGTAGGGGGCTTTGCGCGTCCTCATCATCATCTCCGGATTCCCATTCGCTTCCTTGATGGCTTCCTTCACCCACGACGGCGTCTTCGCGTCAAGGAGCTGGATCAGCTTCGGCTCCCTCGATGTTATAAAATATATGTTGTCAGCTGCAATTTTACGAGGTCGACATGGTAAATGGGCGTGCAAGCTCATCGAGTTCGATTTAACATATTAATCGGCTAAACTTGTCAAGGGTTAGGTGATTGCTGATTTTATAACAGGATGTGAGATCGATATGAATGTCGGTCTAGTATCTTTTGCCCCTTGGCAATTGTTTTTCGATGAATCGGTATGCCGACAAGGTGATGGTATTGGAGTTGTGTTAATTTCGGCAAAAGGGAATAATTTTGAGTTTGTATTTCGGCTAAATTGCAAGTGTTCTAATAATCAAGCCGAATATGAGGCGTTACTTAAGGGCTTGCAGTTACTCGATAATATTGGAGTCGATTCTGTTGAGGCTTATAATGATTCTTTGTTAATAGTTCAACAAGTTAGAGGGGAATATAACTGTTACGATGAAACTTTAAGCCGATATTTGGATAAATGTCTTAAGCTAATCAGCTCATTTGGTTCTTTTATAATTTGTCATGTCCCTCATGAAATGAATACTAAGGCCAATGATCTAGCTCAACAAGCATCGGGTTATAAAATTTTTGGCCGATCAGAAGTGTGTGGGCCGATAGAAAAGATGGTTATGTGCATCACTATAGATGATTGGAGGAAAAGAATAATGGATTATTTGACCGATCCTTCAAAATCTATCAATCGAAAAATTAAGAGAAGCACTAAAATATGTCTTGTTCGATGATGTATTCTTTTATCGGGCATTGGAAGGTTTATTATTAAGGTGCCTTGGAGCCGAAGAAGCTAAGATAGCAATGGGTGTAGTACATGAAGGTATTTGTGGAGCTCATCAATTGGCTCATAAGATGAAATGATTATTAAGGCGAACTGGGTATTTTTGGCTGACAATGTTGGAATATTGTTTTAAATATTATAAAGGATGCCAGACTTGTCAAAAAATTGGCAATGTATAGTTAGCTCCGGCGTCGGCTTTCCATTTAATTATCAAGCTTTGTCCGTTCAAAGGATGGGGAATAAATGTAATCAGACAAATATTTCCTACATCAAGCAAGGGCCATAAATATATTTTGGCTACCATAGATTATTTTTCTAAATGGGTTGAAGCAATAACTCTCAAGAAAGTTACAAGTGTAGAAGCTATCGGATTTGTTATGGAACATATTGTTTATCGGTTTCGAATTCCTCAAACTATTACTACCGATCAAGGCACTATGTTTATGTCCGATGAGTTTCAAAATTTTGCTAGATGTTTGGGTTTAAAATTGTTGAATTCATCACCCTATTATGCTCAGGATAATGGTTAAGCCGAGTTGTCAAATAAACGTTGATTAAGTTAACCAAGAGAAAAATTGAAGAGAAACCAAGAAATTTGTATGTGATGTTATCGGAGTCTTTATGGGTTTATCGGATTGCTTGTCATGGTGCAACTAAGCTATCTTCTTATTAGTTGGTTTATGGACAGGAAGCTGTGTTACCAGTGGAAATTAACATCGACTCGATAAGAATAGCCAGGTAAAATGGATTGTCAACTCAGGACTACAGGGAGATGATAGTGGATAATGTAGATGACTTAGCAGAGTTACATTTGCATACGCTAGATCGGCTTAAGAAAAATAAAGCAAGAGTGGTAGGGCTTTGAAGGACCATGTGGAGGTCCATCCATGTTTATGATGAGTATTTGACTTTATGTGATCTAGGATAGCTTAGATTTGAGTTTGGATTTAAAATAGATTTCAAGTTGGAAGAGGGAAACAGAGAGTTTCCCATTTGCGCCGGACTGATTTTTCGCGAGTTGGAAGAGGGAAATTAAGAGTTTCCCATTTGCGCCGGACTGATTTTTCGCGTGTATGACGGACCAAATGTCGCATGAGTTTCATGTGTATGACGGACCAAATCTCAGTGAGTTTCACGTGTATGACGGACCAAATGTCGCGTGAGTTTCATGTGTATGACGGACCAAATCTCAGTGAGCTTCACGTGTATGACGGACCAAATGTCGCGTGAGTTTCATGTGTATGACGGACCAAATCTCAGTGAGCCTCACGTGTATGACGGACCAAATGTCGCGTGAGTTTCATGTGTATGACGGACCAAATCTCAGTGAGCTTCACGTGTATGATGGACCAAATGTCGCGTGAGTTTCATGTGTATGACGGACCAAATCGCTGTGGTTTTCACATGTATGACGGACCAAATCGCAGCGAGTTTCTCGTGTATGCCGGACCAATTTTAACAACGTGTAGTAATATGCCTTTTTGAAGGTCTACTCGTGCTCAAAAAAATTATGTGTTCTACATGAAAGTTGTAGAGAATTTCGAAACGCAACTTTTTCATGTTGACAAGTTTTTCATCTGAGCAACATAAAAAATCATAAGAAAATTGAGAAGATTACTGATGTATTGAAAACAGAATGTTTCACTTGGTTGAAGTGTTTTGGTTTGTTTTGGTCTGTACTAACCCAATTCATGATAGAATTGATGCGTTGGGTTTATGGTGGAACCAAGAAGGGTTTTCTTGTCTTTGTGGATGTAGGACTTCATTTGGTGGGCATGGTGAGGCGAAAGGAGGCTGGAACTAGGCATGGGATGGCCGGAGGTTCAAGTTGGCCGGATGTTCGCCGGAAGATGGTCGGAGATGAAGTCGGTGCAGTCCCAAGAGACAAGAGATCAGTGGAGAAGCTAGCTTATCACTACTTGGATCAAGGAGAGCTGTTGGGTTGTAGTTCTAGAAGATAGAGTAGTGGATAAGTGTAACTTGCTTTGAAAACCATGCAAGAAAACCCATGTGTGTGGTGGGTTTTGGGTTAGCCCTTGCATGGCTGGTTGAGTGGGTTAATCCTAGCCCTTAATGAATGCTCTAGGGTTTAGAGGCTCATCCAAGGGTGGTAGGTGGCCTAAGAGTTGTATAAATAGGGGTGGAGGTGCAGCCTGCCCCTCAAGAAGGTTTTGAGGTTTTTGATGCTCCTTTGAGCTTTGCCCACATGAATGGGAAGCTTTGTAACCTCTCCTTCCAGAAATGAAATGTTCTTCATTTATATTCATGTTTCATTTCCTTTACGCATTTACATTACGCATTTAAATTACGCAATTTAAATTCCGCATTTACTTTCTTGCAATTTATATTTACGCAATTTGGATTTGCCTCCTCTCCTTATACATGCTTACGAATCTTTATTGAGGTTGATGTTTGATGAATGATTCGTCTTCTGAATTTATGTTCTCAATCATCTAGATATCCATGCGTTCTTCTTGCAAGAAGTTGTTCTTTGCGTTCTTGAGTGCTTGATCTTGTAGATTGCGTTGCCTTGAGTTTCTTCGTGATCTTATGCTTACTGGGACATGTGGGGAGTCATTCAAGATCATCTTGATCATCAAAAACCCATGAGCAAGCTTCGATCGAAGTTCTTTCGATTTTTATTGAAACTTGGTATGTTCTTCATTCCCGGGCATAAAGGTCAAAACTTTGACATCAATCCTTGTGATTGAAGGTTTAAATAAGTTCCTGACATCCCAAGGATCTTATCTACCAAGTTTGGTTAAGTTTGGATCAACGGATCAAAAGATACATCAATCTTCTTATTTGAACCTGTGCTAAAAACGCTGTTCATATGCCTGATTTCACTGTAGCTACAGTACTCGGTAATATCGCCCCCAGAGTGCGGTAGCACCAGCCTCAGGCTGATTTTTGTGAAAATTGACCCTTTCGTTTCCATTTGATATCTAAGGGTTTTGGCTAGGTTTCTTTAGGTGAAAATCTGCATTTGTGATCTTCATTAGAGAACATATTTTAATTTGGGATCAATCACGCCCCCTCTGATCGCCATCTCGGTCTTTCAGTCTTACAATAAAAAAAGTGATGCCTAAGTCGTTTAATGAAGCTGATCTCGTTTGGAAAACTATATTGCCTGTTGGTTCTAGGGATAACCGATTTTGCAAATAGTCTCCAACGTGGGAAGGACCATATAGGATTCATTGGCTTGTAGATGGAAATTCTTATATTTTGGAAACACTGGAAGGAGTGGTATTTCCTAAAGCGATCAATGGTAAATATTTAAAAAAGTATCACCAGAGTATATTTGGGTTGGCTCTTGATCGGTTAAAGGTGACTATCGGTTGTGAATACCAAATTAACTCGTTGCAGTTAATTCTAGCTGTGAACTACAGCGATAGGTGGATTATAGCCGACTACAAACATCATACTTGAAAGAAATAAAGCATAAATAATAATCTGTTAAACAGCCGATTATAAATATCTTACACAACATTCAAAATAGTATTTAAGGGCTAGCCCATTACAAACATCAAACGTCTCTAGGAGAATCAACTGATTATAGACCAAGCATGTAAGACCGACAAGGTTGCACCAGGCGCATCAGATGTCTTGAACCAGACCAAAGAGAGCGGTTATTGCCTTGGAGATGGTAGCTTGGATATCATCCAATACCTTTTGATTAACTTCTTCGATTCCAGGCACCTGAACGGTCTTGGCCAACTGCTTCTTAATAGCTGCTATTGATGAGGCAATAGAAATCTTCTGGGCCTTAAGGGCTGATGCTCCATCCGCTAGCTATTTTTTGGCGTCGGCAAGCTCAGCGTTCACCTTGATTAGTTTCTCCTCCAAAGATTCCTTAGCCAACTCTAGCTTGGTGTAGGACATTTTAATGTCCTTTAGCTCCTTCAACTCATCATCATATTTTTCTTTTTGAGCTTTAGCGTTGGGTATCAGCTTATCTAAAAGTTTTTGTCTTCTCTTTGGACCGATCGGAGTTGCATCCTGGATGTGGCTACTTCTACTACTTCTTTCTTATCGGCTAAAAAACAGACATCAAGTAAAGCTACAGTAGCCTCCTCTGGTATCTCGGCTTTGACCGCGTTCATTGCCTCACGTATTGGTTGAGAGGAGTGAATCCGACAGGCAATGCAGCAACTTCCAAAGATGCCTGAGTTTTTATTTAACATCTGGAGCCGATGCGCCCTTGGAAGCAGTGATGATGTTTTGGATTGCCTCAGGAAAGGACTCCATGCCTATTTCTGATTCGTCCAATTATGACAATTTGAACCCTAGCATACTTGTAATGGATTCGGCTGGCTTTGGTCCAACTTGACTTCTTTCTTTCTCAAGATAAGAGTGAATCAAACCCTCTTTCTTCCACATAGGCGGGATAGGGCTTTGAGCTTGTCGGTCGGCTGTGTGGGAGCAGCGATAGCCTTAGGAGTTGGCTATAATGGAGGAGGAGGAAGATTTGTTTCTATTGGGAGATCGGCCAAGATATCGGCCACAGATGCCGGTGGAGAAAAAGCAGGCTGCAAGAAATATCACTAATTCTGTTAGCCGATTTGTTGGCATCAGACTTAGACCTAGAATCGGTTCACAGGGAGAAATTTTACCTGGACCATGCTGGAAGCATGTGGAGAGTTCTCGCCCGACTGTTCTTGAGGCTTGCTACCCTTACTGACCAACACCTTCTTATTGGGTCGACCATGTTTCTTTTCTGTTAAGAAATCATATGTAAGTGTTTGTTTGTACAAAGCTATAGAGAATCTAAGTTATAGCCGATAAATGCATGCTTACTTGGCTGTTGTTTTTCGTAATTGGAGAGTGAAGGATATTGAACTCCCAAAGTTCCCGAAGAATAGCCCGTGAGGGTGACTACGGGGTGTGGCCATTTGCTCGGTTGGTCGACACCTGAGGGCTCGACAGGTTTCTTCCCTGCTGCTTTGGTCTGCAAAATAAAAGAGGACCGATTAAGTATAATTCAAGGATATTTAAAGGATATTCTGAGAGAGGAAAAATCTAGTTTAACTGATACCTCGCCAGTGATGTTAACTATACTCGTGTTAGTATAGCCCAACGAACTAGCACCACCAAGTAGTAAAGCTCTCGCTCTTCGAGTATGCAAGAAAAAGCGTGGTAGAGTTTGGAGTTGAAGATTATCGGCTATGTGTAGAGCGATAGCGGCACCTGATGCACGCCGAAGCCGATCTCTTGGCCTAAGCTGATCAAAAAGTTGAAAGCTTGGCGGAACTTGACCAAATCCAAAATGTCTTGAGTAAATAGATGGATGATATAATTCATAGGATGGCTGATAAGTCCGATTTCTTGTATGTATGCCAACAGATAGCACGCTTGTAGACAGGAAAATCTTATACGGATCCAAAGTTTCTTCGGGCATGTCATTGCTGTCAGCTGTCAAATGTAGAAATGACGAGCAAGGAAAGTTGTCGGCTTCTGTATAGCTAAGAAAAGTCATTCTCGCAAAATTCCATATAGTCTAGCTGAAAAAAGAAAGCCAGAAATTTTCTTGCTCCAATGGGAGTAAGTTTGGGTTGAGTGCAGGAGCAAAGAATAAACTTTTCACCAAACGATCGGCTATTTATGAATTTTGGCTCTTGGTCTTCTGGAGTTTCTTCTCAGGGGTAAGGAGTGATTTCAGCTGAGTCAATTCTAAAAGATCGGCTAAATACACAATAAACCCAGACTTGTATGAACCATAATGGACCACCAACATTGCTTACTGAGTACTAGCCTAGTCCGGTAAAAAGCCAACTACAGATTGCATGCATATTTGGTATATTGCCCTTAGGAAAAGCTTCCCCAATGCTAGCCGATGACCCTCAATTAGTTGCTCTACTATAAATTGATGTACTTATATTGGCCCAAGTGATGCCCTATAGAAGAGGAATCGGTCAAGCCACATATTTAGAAAAGCAATGTGTTCCTTATCAGACACTAGACTAACCCCTTTGTTGTTGCTAATGTACTTGCTCCTGCCCTCTCCCTTGGAATGGATCAACATATGCTGGGGTTTGGCGCTAAAAGTTGATATTTCATTTCCATCAGGTCGGAGGCAACAAAGCTATGCAACATCTAAGAGTGTTGGTCTGATAGGGCCGGTTATGAATATAAAAGCATTAAATGTGTCCGACCAGAAGTAAAAAGTCGTGGCCACCTAGGGCTTGTTGGCCTCTGGAGGGCTCGTTGGCCTCTGGATCGACTAAAGATAGAGGGAGACACTCGGCTATTCCCATCCTTTCCCATATCGGCAATTTTTGGGCTGCTATCCCATTATACCAATCTTTCCAGCATTTCAGCGGCATCGGCTAAGCCCTAAAACTTTTGCTCCTTCCTTCTATATTGTATTCAGGAGCCGATAAAGGATTGCGAGGAATCTCTTGCTCTATAACGACTGATGGCTTAAGATTTCCTACCAGTCCTAAGTAGTACTAGTCATTGCTATCGGGAATGGGGATGAATAACTGCTGAGCGTCCATTTCCTTGAAGCCGATCGGAGGATATCAAGCCGATGGAAGACAGAGGAGATGAGAGTACAAGAAGCTTGAAGTTTGAAATTGAGGATGAACCCAATGGCAAGAGGATTGAGAGCTCGTGCGCATGAAAATGACAAGAGGATGGACCCCATATTTATAGGCGGGTAAAAGGCATAGTAAAAAGGCAGGAAATTTCTGAAGCGGCGGCTACAATTATGGCAAAGGTAGTGCGTTTTTAAGAATTGCGGTGTGATTAATGGGTCAGTTACCAAGAACGACGGTGGAAACATTGCGTTAAGTCGGTAGTGGTTAAAATGGGGGCATATGTTTGCAACAAAATTTGGCAAGATATAACCGATTTGTCAGGCTAAAGGTAAAATTAGGTATTTCTGGCCGATATTGGTTAAGAAAGGGATAAGTTAAGTAGAAGATGAAATTGTGACCGATATTGTTTCAAAGATGGAATTTTGTCTAAAGGCCAACACGGATCTCGGTTTGCAACGTATCAGAGAAGGATATGATCGGCCTATCCAAGGCGAGTAGAACATAACAACAATCAATTAAACAACTCGCATCTACTTTTATCTAATTTTCTTGTCAACTAGGAGTAGTCTTGTAATTTAGATCTTTTGTAATTCGTTGTTGATCAATAAAGTTGTGTATTGCCGATTGTTGATCATCTCCGATTATGCCAGGTTTGGTTTTTCTCTGATCTTATTGCATATCGCCTTTTTCAGAAAAATCCACCTTTATCAACCATCTAATCAGCTCTAACATTACGGTACTCAGATGCATAGTGGCCATAAACATTACGGTTAAAGCACTTTATCTTGCTATTATCCTTGTCACCTCTAGAGCCACGGTTAGCATCATTCGATGGCGAGGTGTCATCGCAACCACCCTTGCCATGCCTATGGCCATGACCTTGTCCTTTTCCACGGCCACGGCTATTACTGCCGTTATCGCCGCGTCCCTTCGAGCTGGAGGAAGATTTCCCTCCCTTGTTCTTCTTCATGCATGCCATCCACTTCGAGTGCATGAGCAACAATTGCTGCTGCTCCTCCTTGTCATTGTAGCTTCGAACTCTCTCCTCTAAGGTTGTAAGGCGGCTTACCACCTCTTGAACGGACATGGTTTCTAGGTCACTGAATTACTTGATTGACATAATGATTGACAAAAATTTCATCAAAACCGCTCGAAGAAATTTGTGAACGATGGTGGTTTCCTCCACTTGCTCTCCCAATGCTCGGATGCCATTAGCGGTCGTCGTCAGCTTCATGATGAAATCATCCACCAACTCGTTTTTCTTCATACGAATCATCTCAAAGTCACTCCTCAAGATTTGGATCTTTACCTCCTTGACATTATCTGTGCCCATATGCATCGTCCCCTGCGTCTCCACATATCCTTAGCAGAGTCCTTCTCAGCAAATGTCAGGAACACATCCTCGGGTATGCTTTGATAGATGACAGTGAAGGCCATCACATCCTTTGAGTTGTCTACGTCGTCGTTCATCACGGTGTCCCACACGCTTTATGCCTGCAGGTTGACGTGTGTCTTCAACGACCAAGCGGCATAGTTGCTCCATGTGAGCAACAGATATTGTAGTGTGATGCTGCTATCCTTTTTTGCCATCACCCCGTGGATGGCACCTCCATTGAGGAGTTGAGTTGATGACGAAGCTCCCACACTAAGAAGTCAAGTCAGCGATTCAGATTGCGTGCGCCTTGGCATCTGCTTCGACATGCTTCTCAAGTTCTCATACCACATGTTGGTTTCCTCCCTAGGAACAGCTACATGCAAATAACAGATCAAAGAAACACATTTAAGGGAACACATAAGTTTTGGAGCAATTCTCTTAGTGTTATTTATCTCAACTTTGAGGCTAGTATTTATAATACACATATGGACCTATCTATGGAATTACTTAAAGAAGAAAATAAATTGATTTTTGATCTAATTGATGGTTGCATCGTGATCTCTACTTGACTTACAACATAGTACTTACCTTACAACATAGCAAACCTACAATAGAAAGTCTAGATTACTTTCTAATTTCATCTTTCCTTTCATAATGTAGCAAGACAACAATGAAAAGCCTCCATTACTTTCCAACAATTCCTGCATGGCAGGGCCGCGCAGCGCCACATGGCTCATCTCGATGCGCACCAGCGAGTACTCGCGCCGGCCAAGTAGAACGCCGGGAGCGCGCCGTGGGGTAGCTGGTCCTTGTACCACATGGTGAGGCTCGAGCCTTCCTCCTAAGAGATGCCGATGTCCTTGTTTAGGTTCGCCATGCACAGCGCCATCTCGAGCCCGGCATGCGGGGTGAGGTCGACGGGGTCGAAGCGGTGGCCCGTAACGCTGAGCTTGTCCACCGTGTACGTCGGCAGCTTCGGGTCGAGCGCCAGGTAGAGCGCGTCGAGGACGGCCACAGGACAATGGCGAGGGCAGCGACGGTGATGGAGGAGTAGCAGACGCACCGACAGTAGTGGTTTCTCTCTGTTTCTCACTGGGCGTGGTTTCGGTTCGGTGGCAGGCTCGAATGGTGGACTGGTGGGTAGCCGGCCTCGAGATCGACGTCACCGTCGTAGTGGGTCATCTCGTGATCCGCCATGGCTGTGTCTATGCGGACGTGTTTGCATCAAAATTCGGCGAGTTAATCTAAATCAGGTAAATAAAATTAAAGATACGGAAATTAACGGAGGTTTGGAAAGAATCCGAGATGTTTGGTAAACTGTAAGATTTTTAGGGAAACAACCTCTCAAGATAAGGCCGATATGGATATAGACTTTGAAGCGTGTTGGAATAGGACACGATCGGCCGAAGGGTATAAAAGAAGAGCCAAAGCAAGCTGCAGAATCATCATCAAGACCATACAATCAACCAATCTTTATTTTTTTCATCTTTTCCTGTCGACTAGGAGTAGATCTTGTAATTTAGCCTTTGTAATCGATTTTGATCAATAGAGTTGCGCATCGCCGATTATTGATCTTCGTCAGTACACCCAGGTTCGATTTGTTACGATTTTGTTGCGCATCGCCTTCTTGTAATCGATCGCCTTTATCTTCTAATTAGCCTTAATCGGCTAGTTAGACTTATCCTGTTACTTTGATCTTGATCGGCTTCAAGGTGATTGGATCTAAGCGATTGATCTTCATGATCGGCTTTGTGTGAATTTTATATTTTTACCTTGTCGGTTCGAGTCAAATCGACCGTACGCTCTGAACCGGTGTTCATCCGGTGTCTTGCCGTCGAAACCCTACATCAAGTTTTGGCGCCAACATACTCTTAGCACGCCGGTGGGACAATGTCTCGTCGGGAAGTCGATTCCACCGTCGATCTCAACACGAAGCTATAATCGTCCCAACAATGGGCGATTTAACCGTAGAACAACGTCAAGAGATTGAAGATCGGAAAGCCGCGTTAGAAGAGATGATGCTAAATTGCTACCAAAAGACTAGGCGTGGCGTTACAAATCCGCCGCCGACGGTCAATACAGGAGACACAGTGCGGTGAAGCGGTAAGTCGATATCTACCCGCTCGGGCGAATTATCGGCTATGATTAACCAATCTGTGCACCATGCTTTAATAAACCAATCATCGGCTCTGGTAACAACTCTTAAGCCGATGATAGCAAATAGCGTTAAATCTATAGCCCAGGAGTTAGCCTCGTCAGGAAGCCTGCATGACCCACTACAAGCTCTGCCAAATTATCCTGTTTTTTCAGTATCACAAAACACGCAGAGCACACCAGCCGATCCTAAACCATCGGCTATGACCTCACCTCCCACGATGATGCCCACACAACCTACGGTCATATTGCCTAGGGATCCTCGGTCAAGTGGGGTGAGCCATTACCACGCCTATACCGACGCCGCTAAGTATGATCCATCCATCAATCTACCACCGTCGGCTCCTTTTTACGCTTTTCCCCAATCGGTTTCACGGCCGATTGGCTCCGAAAGATATCCCCAAGAGCCTACCCTGCTTAGAAACCCGGGTCCACACAGGGTAGTAACGTACTCAGAACCGTTTATCCCGGTGCCGGAACCACAAATTAGGCATAATCGGCACGATCAGTATAATCGAATGCCGATGGCACGGCATAATTAGCAAGCGAGCTTGCACTCGGGGCGGGATCTGATTATGATCGACATTATCAAGGGCTGCTGTGCCAGTGGCCGATAATGCCAATTGGGCCGATCAGATCTGTACCGTTTTGAGGGATCAGTTTGGCATACAACCAAAAGGAAAAGTGATCGGCTATAGAAAGCCGTACCCCGATTACATAGATCGTATGCCTTACCCTCATAATTTTAGAGTCCCGGACTTTGCCAAATTCTCCGGGGATGATTCCATCACCACCCTGGAGCATGTCGGACGCTTTATCGCGCAATGCGGTGAAGCAGCCCAATCCGACGGGCTTAAAATTAGGTTGTTCCCATTGTCCTTATCCGGGGCAGCATTTACTTGGTTTACTTGTTTACCTCCGAATTCGGTCCATTTATGGAGCGATTTGGAAAGCCGATTCCATGAGTATTTCTTTTGAGCGGTTTGGAGCTTAGAATTTCAGATTTGAGCTCTATGCGCCAAAAGTTTGGGGAATCAGTGACGGATTACATCAAGAGGTTTAGAGAAATCAGGAATCGGTGTTTTAGCGTTACGTTACCTGACAATCAACTCGCCGATTTAGCATTTCAAGGTTTGATTCCCCTCTTAGAGAGAAATTCGTGGGCGAGAATTCATCGACCTTAGCCACTTATTGCATCGCGTATCGGCTCAAGAAAGCGATTCACCGACAATAAGGTGTTTAATAATAGATTTAAAAGTAGTAACAACAAAGAAAAGATAAGGCTAAGGTCAATATGGTTGAATATTGTCCTAGTGATTCGTCGGAAGGCGAGGAAGCGAAATAAACATAGCGAATGGGTAAAAGGATCCAAAAATCCTTAGTCATTCTTGGCTTAAGCGACTAGGAACAAGTCGGAGGTCAAATACTCTTCGATGTTTCCAAGTGCGATCGTATTTTGATTTATACGCAAGAAAAGATAATACGATTGCCGGATGGACATGTGATACCGTCGCGATGAGATCAAAAACGCAGGTATTGCAAGTGGCATCATTCTTATTCACATAACACTAATGGCGCAATATCTTCCGTCAACGGATCCGATGCGCTATTGAAGATGGTCGGTTGAAGTTTGCCGATGAGCCGACCATGCGGTGGATGTCGATCCGTTTCCTATCAATATGGTGCATTACTCGGCTAAAGAAAAGAGCCGATGCAAGGCAGCGAGAAAAAGATCGACAAGTCGACGTGCGATCAAGCTCGGACGGCAGCCAGACACGAAAATTACCATCGGTTCCTTACAAATAGAAGCCGATCGAGAAGGAAAAAATTCAAGGACCATCAAGCCCAAGGGGGATCCCCAGGTGGGTAAATGGTACAAAGCAGAGAAATCTTCATCCGCCGGCCCGCGAAAAGTGCAGTCAACATTCTCACAATTAATGGAGAAATATGAAAGGATGAACAGCCGACCACGGTATCATACCATTGGTCGGATAATTTGTACCACACGTAAAGCGTGGATAGGGCACATAGAAGGTGTCCTTTTGGCAATTTCTTTGGGAGAGGAGAGTAGCGTTGCCATCACCGTATACCGCCGATGGAACATTATCCTCGAGACGATTAGCCAGCGCAATCGGCGGACATAGGCTATCTGGACCGATTAGAGAGCAAGGCGGAAGTCCTGTAGAAGGCGGTCCATGAAAGATTATCTAAACCGAATCAAGAACAAAGCCAAGCCAA
Source organism: Otatea glauca (assembly GCA_036346275.1). Lineage (NCBI taxonomy): Eukaryota > Viridiplantae > Streptophyta > Magnoliopsida > Poales > Poaceae > Otatea > Otatea glauca. The sequence goes on along the minus strand of CM070713.1, from coordinate 42,333,460 downwards.
GACACACAAGACCGGTTCTAATCAAGGAGACTTGGTGGCGGATCACAGCTTGATGGAACCCAAACCTAGATGGTGCCCATCGGGCTGAGCAAATCACAAAGGCAGCGGCCGGAGGCTAAGAAGCGCAAGAAATTCGTGAAGCCGATCCGAGAAAGAGAGAGCGAAGTGTTTAATGAGCCGTCCAATGAGATCGTCAAGAAAGAGTGGAGAAGAAAAGAGCAAGCCGAAGAAGATTTGAATCGGTGGCGACTGGATTCTCCATGATTGAGATGACACACCTCCATGGATGTCAACATGGTGTTCACATTGCCGGCGAGTTCAAAGTCGAATGAATCGGCCAAAGAGGCGATTGCTCGGCTATGCTCGGTCGAGTGCGAGCGCCATCTTTGAGAAACCCAAAGACGATCACCGGCATCTGAAACCTCTGTACCTGAAAGGATATATAAATGGCAAGCCGATATCAAGGATGCTGGTAGACGGAGGCGCCACAGTGAATCTAATGCCATACACCACATGTAAAAAACTGGGTAAGTCTGATGAAGACTTAATCAAAACTAACATGGTTCTGAATGACTTCACAGGCGACCCTACAGAAGCAAAAGGTGTCATGGTCACAGAACTAACTGTCGGTAGTAAGACCTTGCCGATAGCGTTCTTTGTAATTGATGCCAAAGGAAACTACAGTGTGCTGCTCGGACGAGATTGGATTCATGCAAATTGCTGTATCCCATCGACCATGCATCAATCACTTGTTCAATGGAACGGAGAAGAAGTTGAAGTCATCACAGCCGATACATCGGCCCATATTGCCATGGCTAGCTCCGTCTGAATTGGCAACACGAAGAAAATTGGTGTATATCGGGCAAGGTCTTTGGATGATTGCGATTTCATATCGTAAGCAAAGCGGACTTATCCGATTAGTGTCAAGCACGGCACCTTTGATCGGGCAAATGAAGTGTTCTTGCAGATGGGGACAAGAAAAACATTGAAGGCGCTACGAGGACAAAATGCAAAGCTATCGACAAACAACGAGATAGCCACGAAGCCATAGAAGACTTGAAGAAATCGAAAAGTTAGGTCAAGGGTTCCGTCTACCGATTTGCTTGAAGAAGTCGATATAGGTAGCGGTGATAGGAAAAGACCAACTTTTGTTAGTGCAAATCTAGATATGAAATACAAAGAAAAGCTAATAAAAATACTTAGAAATTATAAAGATTGTTTAGCAGGAGTATCATGAAATGCGGATTAAGCCGCCAAGCTGGTGGAACATCGGCTACCTATAAAATCGGGCTATCGGCCATTTAAGCGATATCCTAAGCGTTTTAATCCACCTTGTACCAAGTCATAAAGAGAAAATAGAACGATTGTTGGAAGCAAAGTTTATCGGGCCTTGCCGATCTGTTGAATGGGTTTCCAACATCGTTCGATAATGAAGAAAAATGGAAAACTTAGTGTCGCGTCGACTTTGGATTTGAACAAGGCAGCGCCAAAAGGCGAATACCCCATGCCAATAGCCGATATGCTTATCGATCTTGCATCGAAACAAGATCATAAGCTTTACGGATGGTAATGCGGGTATAACCAGATACTCATGGCGAAGCCGATATACCAAAGACGACCTTGGATGTCCGGTGCAATAGGGCTATTCGAGTGGTGTAATGACTTTCGGCGAAAAATTTGGAGCAACTTACCGGTGAGCAATGAATCGATCTTCCACGATTTAATTGGCCACATTGTTGAAATTTATATAGATGATGTAGTGGTAAAATCTGCAGAAGATTTCCAACATCTGGCCGACTTAGAGAGGGTATTTAAAAATATAAGATCACACGGTTTGAAGATGAATCCTTACAAGTGCGCGTTTGGTGTGTCGGCTGGGCAATTCTTAGGCTTTATGGTACATGAAAGAGGAATCGAAGTTAGCCAAACAAGGGTCAAGGCCATAGCCAATACTAAGCGCCAACATGCAAAAGCGAACTACAAAGTTGATCGGCAAAATTAACTACCTCGTCGGTTCATCTCGAACCTCTCTGGTAGGATCCGTGCTTTTACCCCATTCTTTGAAGTTAAAAAGCGAGGAATTTATATGGGGAGCCGATCGTGACTTTTGACGAAGTAAAGGGTATTTATCCAACCCTCCGATCTGGCGGCACCAAAAAAGGAATTCCCTTGATTATATGTATCGGTGAAGAAGATACTATTGGAGCTGTTTTGGCGCAAGAGGTACATGGTAAAGAGAAGGTTATCTTTTATTTAAGCCGGCGGTTGCTAGATCTGAAGTCGGTACCCTTTTATCGAAAAACTATGTTTATCATTGTACTTCTCATGCACAAAGCTAAGGCACTACATACTAGCATCGGCTTGTAAAGTTATCGCAAAACCGATGTCATAAAATATATATTGTCGGCTCAATTTTGCGAGTCATTGGGCAAATGGGCTTACGCCTTGGTCGAGTTCGACTTATCATACGAATCGGCCAGCGGTTAAAGGACAAGTCCTAGCGATTTCATAACGAGGACATGACAATGACAAACTTAGTCTTGGTGGCACCATGGAAATTGTTCTTTGATGGATCGGTATGCGAGGAAGGATATGGTGTTGGTATTGTACTCACTTCACCTAGAGGACATAGCTTTGAATTTGCATTCAGGTTAAATAGCCGATGTTCAAATAACCAGGCCGAGTATGAAGCATTACTCAAAGGCTTACAGTTATTGGAAAATATTGGAGTGAGTGCTGTTGAGGCATATGGTGATTCACTATTAATAGTACAACAAATAAAGGAGAATACCAATGTCGAGGCGAAGTGCTATTAAAATATTTAAGGCAATGCGCAGAGATCATCGATTCTTTTGCATCATTTTCTATCGGTCATGTTCCTCGAGAATTGAATGATAGAGCCAATGCTTTGGCCCAACAAGCATCAGGGTATAAAAATGTTGGCGAAGTCGAAGCTGGCGGTAGATAAAGCAATAATGTGCACGGATATCTTTGATTGGAGGGCGCAAATAAAGACTATCTAGTCAACCCATCTAAGCCGGCCGGACGAAGGATACGGCAACAAGCATTGAAATGCGTTATCATGGGCGATATCTTGTATTATCGGACTATGGAAGGCTTGTTGCTAAGATGTCTTGAGGTGAAGAAGCCGAGTGGCGATGGGTGAAGTGCATGAAGGCATTTGTGGTTCTCACCAATCGGCACATAAAATGAAATGGATGCTTAGGCGGACGAGGTTATTTTGGCGAGCGATGCTAGAGGATTGCTTCAAATATTACAAAGGATGTCGGACATGTCAAAAGTTTGGCAGCGTACAACTAGCACCGACATCGGCTTTGCATCCAATTATCAAACCTTGGCGTTCGGAGGTTGGGAATAGATATAATCGGCCAAATATTTCTTGCTTGATTAAAGGCCATAAATTTATTTTGGCGCAACCGATTATTTCTCAAAATGGGTGAAGCTATACCGCTCAAAAGGTAACTAAGCGTTGAGGCGATTAATTTTGTGAATGAACATATCGTCCATCGGTTTGGAATACCACAAACAATCACGACCAATCAAGATGCGGTATTCATGTCTAATGAGTTTGAGGTTACGCTACGAGTTTAGGGATCAAGCTGTTAAACTCTTCGCGTATTACGCTCGGGCCAATGGACAGGCGAGTCGTCTAATAAAATACTAATCAAGTTAATCAAAGAAAGATTGATGAAAAGCGAGGAATTGGCACTCAACACTATCGAGTCACTTTGGGCCTATCGGCTATCTTATCACGGGCGACGAAGCTTTCACCTTACGGTTGGTGTGCGGACGAAGTCGTGTTCTACTGTAGAGATCAACATTGAGTCGTCTGAATAGCGGACAAAATGGTTTGTCGGCTCAAGATCACAATGGCGTAATGATAGACAACTTGGGCGAGTTAGCGAGTTACGTTTGTTTACACTTGATCGGCAAGAAGAACAAGATCGAGTAGCGAAGGCGTACAATAAAAGGTCATGCCTAAATCTTTCGATCAAGCCGATTTAGTGTGGAAAACTATCTTGCATGTTGGTTCTAAGGATAACCGATTCGGAAAATGGTCGCCACGTGGGAAGGGCCATATAAAATTAATCGGTACCGGTCGGTGGAAACTTCGTACTTCTTCAAAACGCTGGAAGGGCATGTCTTGCCTAAGGCAATTAATGGAAATACCTAAAGAAATACTATCCTAGCATTTGGATCGAGCTTAGCCGACTAAAACCTTGTTGAGCCGGGATTAACACGATCTTTGTTAATCGGTGAAAGATTACAAACTCAAGATATAAGCAAAATAAAATCGGTTAAGCACCGATTGTACACATAACAAAATTACAGGCATTCATAAGATTGAAGTTTTGAAGCGACCAAATAAGTTTTACACCCCGAACACAGAGTCGTGCTCCTAAAGCGAAGCGATGCTCCGGCCGCTTTGGCGATTGTTTCTTATACTTCATCGAGTCTGTCATCTTCATTTGCCTTTGCTGGGATAAGTACAAGTTTGGCCGACTGTTCTTTAAAGGCCGCCACAGCTGATGCTATTTCTACCATCTGTTCCTTGGCAGCCGATGATGTTTTCTCAAGAGAATCTTGGCTCTCAGTGATAAGCTTCATTATCTTTGACAATTCAACCTCAAGAAATTTCTTAGTGACTTCTAACTTTTGAAGAGAAGTTTTGTTAGCCTTCAGAAACTCCATGGTCACATCAAAATTTTTCTTTTTTGCCTTAGTCTCTGCAATCATTTTGTCAAGGATTCTCTGGTCGGCTTCTTGGGCTGCTCTCTTTTCTTCCTTTCTTGACCGCCTCCACGAGCCTTCTTAGCATCAAATGACATACTTCAGCGGTCTGACCATGGCTTCGGCGGTAGTTCGGTTTATTGCGACCATAGCATCTCGAATCGGCTAATTATTATTCGGGATCTCGATTGAGGCCTTGACACCAAATCAAAGAGCTGTTGAGGCGATCTTGCATTCGAGAGCCGATGAGGCCCGGCCGATCGTTTTTGAAACCGCAATGATGTTACGGATTGCGGAGATATAATCATCGGTGCAAAGATCTCGGATCATCCAAGTCGGATAAGTTGAAGCCAAGGATGTTGGATGGATCGAAGTCTGGGGACGGCGGGAGTTGTTGGTCTTGGCATCGGTTGAGGAGGCAATGGCTCTTTGGCGATATATCCGCAAGCTTGCGGGATATACGCCACTTGTGCCGATGCGGTAGGCTGGAAAAAGAATGTAATAAGAACCAATGATCTAAATCTAGACCGATGGGTGAATCGAGATTTGTATTTGTAGATACGAGCGATGGCGATTCGTGAGGTGAACTCTCGCCACTTTGTTCCTGTGGTTTAGAGTATTTCTTCTTGGCAGGGACTTTGGTGGACTTCGACTTCTTTTCTACATATTCATCGGCTGAAAGTAAGTTAACGAAACAATGAAAAAGAACAAAAGATGATTGAGCATGACTTACTTGGTTGCTGTTGCCTTTCTAAATCGGATAAAGATGGGCTTTGAATGCCCAAGGAGCGGATGTATAACGATAAGTGCGATTGCTGTCGTGGTCGTTTCCCTTTACTAGTCGCAGGAGCATCAATCGGCTTCTTGCCGGCAGTTTTAGTCTGCAAAAAAGAAGATAGCCAATGAGATTGATTCATATGGGCTACGATAAAGAAAAGCTAAATCGACTAAATACCTCACTAGTAATATTTATAAAACTCGTATTATCGTATCTGGAGCTCGAATCGTCACTTGAATCATTAGTCACCATCGGCTCAGGAACGTCTGGGAAGAGGGCATCGATAATAGCCGATGGAGTGCGATCAAGGAGAAGTCGTCGGCGATTGAAGACCACCATGAAGTGAATCGGCTAGGCGACGATTGTTCAAAATGAAATGTGGCAAAGATTTGATCTGCAAATCATCGTCTATCTCCAAGACCATGTTGGCTGTAGCTAAGGATCGCACTCTAGTCCTAGGTTGAACCAGGTCGAGAAGTGGAAGGCTGGGGATCACTTGGCCGAAACCCAATTGTCTGGCAAAGATGGAAGGATGGTAAAATTCATAAGAAGGTTGAAAAGTACGATTCCTTGTATTGAAGCCGACGTGAAAGATACCAGGAGATATAAAATTTTTGATGAAACCCAAAGTCGATTCAGGCATTTCAGAACTGTCAGAATCTAGATGAAGAAATGATGGCCATTCAAAATCGGCTGCGCTGGTATAACTGAAGAAATCTTGTTGGTTAAAATCATTGCTATCGAGTTCGGAAGAAAGATAAATATTTTTCAAGCCATTGGAGATATCCTCTTCTTTGCCGAGCACATTACGTATCTCGCCATAAGATCGGTGGCTCACGAATTACAGTCTGCATTTTACGGTGTATCTTCGCGAGAATCTTTGAATCTTGAGAGGATCGAGTTTGAAAGATCGGCTAAATAAATGATCAGACCAAATTTGGATAAACGAGAGGACCACCTACATTGCCGACTTGAGAATTTGGCAAACCCGGTAAAAGCCGACTCTAATTACATGCATCATTTGATAAAGCTGCTCCAAGGAACATCTTTCCCAATGCTAGCCGACGACCCTCTACCAATCGCTCTACCATTAGTGATACACTTGTGTTGGTCCTAAAGAAGCACCACGAACAAGAATCGGTCTAACCATAAGTTGAGCGACATGTTCTTCATCGATACCATCCCGTTCACTTTATTATTGTTATTAATGTACTTACGCCAACCTTCTCCTTTAGATTGAATAAGCTTGTATTTGGTTTGCCACTAAAAGCCGATATTTGTTCACCATCGGCCTCGGGCAACACAATTGGGCTATGTCCATGAGAGTCGGGCCGATGGGACGGTCTTGAAACAAGAAGGCATTGAAGGTCTCGACCGAAATAACGGTAGCCGTGGCCACTAAGGGCTCATTGGCTTGGATCGGCTAAAGAGAGAATACACTCAGCTATACCCATTTTTCCCATTCCCTCTTTTTGGCGGCCACACGGATATACCAAGATCTCCATCCCTTAAGCGGCTGTCGGCCATGCCACAAGCTCTTATCGACTCTCTATGTTGAATCAGAGGCGATAAAGGAAGGCGGGAATATCTTGGCTAATTCTTGTCTTTGGCGTCTAGGTTTCCTATCGGACCAAGAAAATACGATCTTTCTTGTTAGGGATCGGAATGAGTACGACTCGCGTCCATTTAGCAGATCTTAGCAAGCCGATTGGAGAAGATGTATGCAAGCCGGTGATGGAAAGCGAGCAATGGATAAACAAAAGCCGATTATGCAGGTTGAGAGAGCTTGTCGCGTGAAAAATGACCAAGGTGGGGGCCGCATTTTATAGCATGGTAAAAATTTGAAGCGGCGGGAAGTGAATCCCAAAGGGCGGGAGCGATTAAAGCGCACTAAGCGCATGTCGAGAAATACAGGCGCGAATAAGCGGCGATTAATAGGTGAAGATCAAGCGTTAGCCGATTGCACAAGCCGATAATTGTGATTTTTGACGAGATAACAAGTCATCTCTCAAAAATGGGGGCATATGTTTGCACCAAAATTCGGCAAGTTAATCTAAATCGAGCAAATAAAATTAAAGATACGAAACTAACGGAGGTTTGGAAAGAATCAGAGATGTTTGGTAAAACTATAAGATTTTAGGAAACAACCTCTCAAGATAAGGCCGATCTGGATATGGACTTTGAAGCGTGTTGGAATAGGACACGATCGGCCGAAGGGTATAAAAGAAGAGCCAAAGCAAGCTGCAGAATCATCATCAAGACCATACAATCAACCAATCTTTACTTTTTCATCTTTTCCTGTCGACTAGGAGTAGATCTTGTAATTTAGCCTTTGTAATCGATTTTGATCAATAGAGTTGCGCATCGCCGATTATTGATCTTCGTCAATTACACCCCAGGTTCGATTTGTTCTGATTTTGTTGCGCATCGCCTTCTTCAGAATCGATCTGCCTTTATCTTCTAATTAGCCTTAATCGGCTAGTTAGACTTATCCTGTTACTTTGATCTTGATCGGCTTCAAGCTGATTGGATCTAAGCCGATTGATCTTCATGATCGGCTTTGTGTGAATTTTATATTTTTTACCTTGTCGGTTCCAGGTCAAATCGACTGGCACGCTCTGAACCCGGTGTTCGTCCGGTGTGCTGCCGTCAGAAACCCTACATCAAGTTTTTGACGCCAACAGGACGTATGAAGTAGTGACGAAGGTGAAGCAAGTTGACACAGCTATGCTTTGCTCTGACTTGCCTTGCGCGCTTTGCCCACATGGGACGAGTCGTTCCATTCCATGATCAGCAGGCAGGATCCGGAACAGAAACAAAGACAGAGTTGCATGATCGAGTGTGCAATCTATGGGTGTCCGTGTAGGGATGGCAATTTTACCCATAGGTTTGGGTACCCGTGGGTACCCGACCCGATAAGAGCGGGTATGGGTAGCACTTCAGACCCATGAGTTTACGGGTTTGGATACCCGATAATCCCATAGGATGAGTGTGGGTATCAATTTGTACCCATGGGTGCCCGATGGGTATCCTATGATATGTGGGCTCACTTTTTAGAAATATATTAGAAAAACAAACTCACTGATTGTTCGACTGAGTCGGCTTCTCCCTAATTCCCCTCGCCCCCATCTCCTCCCTTCCCTTGCCCCCATCGCATGATTGCCTCGGCCTCCCTCCCCTCGCCTCTGCCTTCCTTGGTGGCCGACGCCCGCTCCTCCCCTCGCCTCGCCTCCATTGGCACCGGCTCCTATTACCTCCCTCCGTCTCAGGGTGCACAGTGCCCAAAAGAAGAGAGAAAGGAGAGGCGAGAAGGAGATAGAGGGAGAGGTGACCCCTACTCACCCGGAACGCACAACCCCCCGCGTATACCCCCGAGGTCTAGTGTTTCTTGGTTCAATGGTTTTCCATTCTTGGTATATCGGAGTAGTTCTTGGTGGGTTTCTTTCGGGGAGGAGAGTAAGCGAAAAGAATTGGCCAGTCGTTATTGGAGAATCACCCCCTACCTCGTCGGTGTTGTCGCCTCCTCCGCCATGGCCACCTTCCTTGGCCTTCGGCATCCGCGAGAGGGGAGGGGAGCATGCGGCGGCCGTGGAGCCCCCACCTCTCCGCCTTTGCCCTTCGATGCTCGCGCACAGATCTGTGCCCATGGGTACCCATTGGGTATTGGGTACCCATTGGGTTTGGGTATGGGTACAAATCTATACCCGTAAAGCTTAGTGGATTTGAGTAGACGGGACTTTGTTTGGGTTTGGGTTTGGGTTTAAGACGGTGGTACCCGGAGGTACCCACCCGATTGCCATCCCTATGTCCGTGTCGAAGGCAAGGATTCAAATCTCGTTTTCGCTCTAAATTTCATCAGCGGCCGGACAACGAAATCTCGGCGATATCCCACCATTTGAAACAAATTCCGACCGAATTGCAAAATTAGAATTTGAATTCCGAATTTTGAAAACGAAATCTCACCAGTTTTTGCCGAGACCTCGGCTAGATTTGCCGAGATCTCGGCAAAATTAACGGCATGAAGTATAGTCAAAACTAAGTCAAAAAATTTTGAAATTTTTTGTGAAGCTTCCTGACGAATCAATGATGTTCCTATAAAAATTTCAGATGATTATCTAAACTAAAGAATTTTAAAAAATTCAAACATTGCTACTGTCCTGATAAAATGCTGACCGGCAAGTTTGAACCGAATGAAAAATAAAACAAACCACGTTATAAAATTTTGAAATGTTTTGTGCATGGTAATGATGCATCACTAATATTTCTATAAAATTTTCAGATGATGATAAAACATCATGAATTTTTAAAAATTCGGACAGTGCTACTATCCTGATAAAAGCTTTACCAGAAAGTTCAACCAAATGAAAAATGTTACAAACCACGTTAGAAAATTTTGAAATGTTTTGTGGATAGTTCGGATGTATCATCAATGTTTCTATAAAATTTTGATATGATGATCAAGCTTTAAGAAGTTTCAAAAATTCTAATAGTGCTACGTCCTCATAAAAAGCCTCATGATCAATACATAGATTGCTTTAGCAATAAAAAAATATTTAAAATTTTTGAATATTTTGCATAAGGTTTCTGAGGAAATGTTTAATATCTCATAAAAATTTTGAATCATGATCACACACCAGTGAATTTATAAAATTCTTACAAGTGCAGTGTACCATCTATGTTCTTTCTGTTTTTGATTCTAGAAATATAACAAATGAAGTTCAATGCATACATAGATTTGATTGAGCAAACAAGAAGTTAAAATTTTTAAAAATTTTATATAATGGTACTGATTCAATTCTTAAGCTCTCATAAAAAAATTGGATTATGATCACACTCGAGAAAATTGGTAAAAGTCTGACAAGGTTACTATCTCAATTATGTTCATTCTGTTTTTGATTTTTTAAAGATAACACATGAAGTTCAATTATTTTGAAATTTTTTCTGTATGATCATAATCTTCTTAGTATTGTACCATAAATGTTTTACATCATGACAAAGCGTGTAAAATTTTATAAAAATCCGACAGTATTTCTACAGTTTTTAAAAAATATCTCAAAATTCATTTTTTCAATAAATTTTCATAGCAAATGACTTTCTTAAGGGTTATTAGACCAAATCCGATTAATAAAAAGTCAAAAACCGGTCAAAAATAGAGAGATCTCGCCGAGATTTTCGAGATTACTATAGCAATTTAATTTTTTTTGAATTTTTTAATCCGACCGATATTTCAAAATTCTTCCACGTTCGGAAACCGAAATCTCTCAAATTTTGGCGAGATTTGGATCCTTGATCGAAGGCAGATTACGAAATTAACCTCGTGCTAGCCAGTAGTAATTCAGAGTCCGAGCGCCGTACGTATCGCTGTGTCATCGACCTGGGTTCGCTGTTCGTGTTCCACTCGAGAATCGAGATCGATCCTGTATAGTGAATGCATGATGCATCAAGATTCGAACCGCCGTTGATGCTACCGTAGCTGTGGGTGCTCCTGTGTCAGAACCTGAATACGTAAAGTCGGACATTTTACGTATACCGCACTAGTCCAAAATTACGTTGCACATAGTGATAACATAGATGAAATATCATAATCATACACAGTGAAAACATAATAAAAACTCTATTTATTGAATAAAAGACACTTAATTGACCTTATGATCGATTTTATATAATTATACCATGCATAATTTAAACTCTAATAAATAAAACAATAGCAGAACAAAAACTTCGTAGATAATCCATTAATATGCCTTAAGCAACTGACAAGGTTCGCCCTCTAATAACTCACCTCATTCTGATACTCCTCCAGAGAATGCGTAGACTCATCTTCAGCTGATGATTTTTTGTGACAAGGGTGAGTATATAAATCACTTAACAAGTTGTGCATAGAATGCAAATCTAATATATCCATATGTAAGGCTTATTTCATATGGATGGCTATCATGATTATTTTGCAGTAAAGCGGTATTTATAGTTGAATACAATAAATAGATTGAAATAATAATAAAGCAAAAATCAATAATAAGTTATTTTCAAGTATTTCATAAGAATAAACTAGCACACAGCCTAAACCAACTTTCAATATTTTCATTGGCACATAGCCTCCCTTATTAAGTTTTATTTTATAGAATCTAACCATTGACTGAAATTTCTGAGCATTGTCCAAAATCAGGAACACGGCTATCTGAATAGATTTACACTCTACAGAGATTATATACTTTATCCATAAGATATGATCATCTTATACTGCCACACGATAACACACTTTCTTAGGTGTACAGCAAAGAGCTCTTGATAAAACCTTTCGACAACTCTATCTAAACATAGACTCTCCTAATAAGTTTAAACTCGTTATTCCTTCCCTCACAAAGCAGAAGAAATCTGAATTTTTATTTTTTCTTGTCTCTCTCTTTTTTTCCTTGCTGTCTTCCTAGCTGGACGCTTGGCTCGACTGGTTACAGAGGGCTTGCACGCATGGAAGAACAGCAAAGGGCAGGCAAGGGCTAAGAACACAATGGCACGCTCCGGCCACGGCTGCACTCCGGCCAAGGGCGGTGCTTCAGCGACTCGCTGGCCGGCCGGTGACTAGGCATGCACGGTAGCGGCGAACATGAAGAACACACATTGGGAAATCGCAAAATTTATCGTACACGGTGCATCAAACTTGACATTAGTTGAGATGTTACCTTCACAATAATCGGTGACACGAAGTGACGTGAACGGTTTAGGAAAAGAAGCTTCGAAACTCCAGGAAGCTTGCAAGAGCATGTCGGCTGATGTCAATGACTGTCTTCGTCACTTCGCGACGTTCTGGGCAAACAAGGGCAACAAAGGAACGAGTATAAGAACTGGTTGAGCAACGAGAGGAGGTTCATGTGCTCCCCTTAAATAGGCTTGAAAGGGCTCGAGAAGATAGAAATATATTCAGTTCAAGAAGAATCTGATCCAGGGAAAATTCAAAGTTCTCGCGAAAAAAGGGATTAGGATGGAAAAATTGCGGGGATTGGATGATGATAAGATTACATACGCATTTGACACGAATTCAGAAAAAAAAAAGCATATTGGATTAGAGCTCCAAAAAATGGCAAGAGAAGAACGAAGAGAAACCAAGTTGTTGGCTTCATACTGGTTGATGACAACCAGCTGACATGTGGGCCCTGTTTCTATTTTTTTGAATTATTTAATTGTTGAAAATAAAAAGTTTTGAAACAATATCAAATAAATTTAAAAAATTCTTAAAAATACCTGGATACATTTTCAACTTATTGTAATTATTTCAGAATTTTGTGAGTTTAAATATTGCTATAGTAAATCATTTTGTAAATCCAAAAAATAGGGAAAACAATTTATAAATTCTAGAAAATTCAGAAAAATATCATAATATCAAAAATAAATATTAAACATTAATGTGTAAAATTTGGGATGTTGTATCCTGCAAGTGCAACGGCAACACGACACAGCTGCTAGATGCCACTAAGAACGCAAGGGCCTATGGGATGTGTTTGTATGTTACTTTGTCCGTCCAAATTTATGAGGCTTATATTTTGAACGGTCGTAAATATATGATGTATTTTATATTTAATATAAAAATAGTGTGATGTTTCCTCCATAACTCTAATAAATATCCAACAATACTTTATATTCTCTATATGCATACATTGAATATGATGCTTAGAGATAATAATGAGGGCTAGTTTAATTATTATAAATATCTTCTTGATCCATGCACAGAAAAAAATACGCCCCGTAAAACTCGTGTTACCACAAGTTTCACAACATCGTGTATGTCAGTGAGAAACTGGCGTGTAGGATCGTGGGTCCGAATCCAGTAATCCTCTCGCTCCAGGAGTTGCATGTGTAACAATCCATCCTTGGAAAAGAAAAAATTGTGTAGCATATATTAAGATATAGCACGACTTTTAGGTTTGGTTGTTGAGATGATTGGACTCTATTTCTTTACAGGCGAATCCGAATCTATTTCTAACGAGCTCTTATTATAAATATGGCACCCTATTGTACAAAAAAATCGATCTAATAAAGAGGAGAGAGTATAGCCTCCCTGTATCATACGTGTTCCTCGTCCGTTCTCGATCGGTGCATTATGATTGATGTATGGCGGCCGTCATTGTTTCATGATACATTATCAATACGAAGCCCTACAAGATCAAAACCCTAGATCAATCAAAGTCCGACGTATGTCGTTCTAGATTCTTTACAAGTAGATCAATATCTTTTTTTAATAGTAATAACAAATTGATCTAGGGTGGATTCGCATACCGTTCACACGGGAGATCGAGCTCATCAAAGGAAAAGCAGCGAACGAGTGCCAGCCCACCCGGTAAGGTGATACCGCCGCTGCAGAGCAATCGATGATCTGGACGTCACCACACTTTCGCTTCGTTGATCGAACGATGGAGAACACGTCACACGCGACCACCATGATCACGCTTTGTGAAGAAGCCGCGCCCTCATCTACTCATCCTCCCATGCATAAGGGGCAGAGCCAGGCCTCAGGCCACCCAGCCTCGGGCTCGAGGCCTGGCATGAAAAGCTCAGCCAAGCACAATGAAAAATCATGAAAATCTCTTGAAAAAATTGTAAAACGGCCCAATACAGTTGGCCCAGTCCGAGGCTTTGGGCTGGGATGGCACCGCCCCTGCATGCATACATGTAATAAGCAAGCCGAGCCATCATCCACCTAAGCCATCACGAACGACAACCAAGATGGCATCTACTCCTGGTCACACGATATGGTATCCAAGGAAACCCTTTTTCGCGATGCGACCCGCCGTCGCCGTGGACTGCCTTCCTTATGACACATCGGCCACTAGCTACAACACCACGAAGCTCTCTAAGGCCGAATAAGATTTTTTACTTGTATCAATCTACACTGCATCGATTTTCGACCAGCATTAAATGATTAGTCTTCTACAAGCCGTACATAAGTTCAAAGCAAGTAAGTTAATCGCACCTGAACACTTTTTAATCCCGCAGATTAATTTCATTCCCCTAATTGCCTAGAAAACTCGTTTTGAAAAGTAGGGTTTGTGTAGTTACTCTTCATGAAGCAAAATTAAAAAAATGTATGTCGGTAGCATCTGCAGCATCGGTGCCCGACCAAACCCCCTGGCCCACAGCCGCGCCTATGCCTGTCACTCTCTCTCACTGCCGCGCACTCGGCCATGCCAACCGCACTAGCACTTGTAGCGCTCGCGCTCGGCCTTGCCCTCTGCGTATGCACCTGTCGCACTCACGCCAACCACCACGTCGGCCCACATATGTGCTAGCATTCTCTGTGCCTGCTCAGCCACGCCCTCCGTGCTACTCGCCCATCGCCACAGCTGCACCCTTTGTGCCACTCGCCCACCATCTCGGCCGCGCACCGTTCACCCTTCGTCGCCGCCTTAGCTGTGTAGACGCGAGGCGGCTAGGATTTTTAACCCTAGCTCCTGGGCCATGCAGTGGCCCAGATACTTTTCCTAATGGGAGAGAGAAAAAAAGGTAAAAGAAATTAAAATGGTAATTTTGTGTTTTAATCACTGAAGTTACGGTTATTTATGACCGACCATAGAAATATTACTTTAAGAACCCTGAAGTTTCCTGCAATTCCGAATGATAGTTAATAAATTCTAAAAAAATATATTAAATCCAAGAAACTGAATTATTAGGTATAAGGGCTTCCATAAATTTATTGAACCTTAGACTTAACACACCTTGGAAGTTTCATATCTTTGGGTTTATTTTTCCTTGCCATAATTCCATGTTTATATATGTTATTTTTATTTTTATTATTATAAAATGTACTTGAAAAGTAGAAAAAAAATATGAAAAATGCTAGGAAAATTCTATAAAATTTTAAATAATCATCTACTGAATAGATATAGTCCAAGCTTTGTTGATTCAAGAGTGAGTAAGCAATATAGTGATTTTATCAGCAGTAAATTCATTTATGCATGAATATAACATAGGACTTGTACAATGGACGCCAAGATTAACCTGACAACTCGATCTCTTGGAGCTGCTATTACCCAGCTTGAAGGTGGTACCCCTACTCTTCGTGAAGGTGCCAAGTGTGTGGCTTTGCACTTCGTAAAGCACCATCTCCATACGGACCTGAATGATGAGTATTTGATGGAGGAGAACCCGTTGGCACTGTGGGATTCCCTGAAGGAACGCTAAGACTAGCAAAGATCCATCATGTTGCTAGAAGAATAGCACGAATGGGCCCTCCTATGCTTCTAGGACTATAAAACCGTAGCAGCATACAACTATACCATGCACAAGCTTATCTCCAAACTATGTTTCTGTAACCATAAAGTTATATATGCTGAGAGGATAGATAAGATATTGTGCACCTTCCACCCTAATATGATGATATTGTAGCAATAGTACTGTCATGCCAAATATCAAAAGTATTCTAAGCTTATCTACACTTTGCTAGAAGTAGAGAAACATGATGAACTCCTGACGAAGAATCATCATATATTCCAAATAGGACACATGCAATACCAGAAGTGCGTGCCAATGCTTAGAAGGCTAGTAATAGCCATGGCCGCGGAAAAGGTCAAAGGCATAAAAGGAAAATAGCCATGGCCGCGGAAAAGGTCAAAGGGATAAAAGGAGAAATATAAGAATGGTGGAATACATAAGGGAAGAGGCAAACCATAGTGGAGAAATAAAGATAAAAGGCCAGGAAGCTTCTAGAAGCAAGATTCAGCCAACAAGGCTGCATACCTTGTATAACCCTACTTTAGGTATGGATGTACTGACCATTGGTTACGCAACTGCCGCACCCTGAAGAATTTGGCAGAACTTTAATGCAATCCATTAAAAAGTCAAAAACGACCTAGGGGAACAATGTTGGGGCACAATTCACCATTCAACCTGTTGCTGAGACACACACTGAGAAGAGTGATGACATGGTTCTTGATCCCATGAATAAAAAAAAATCTTCTTGGAATTGAGCTTGAGGTGTTCTAGAAGGACACCCACGACTTATATAGAGACCTGAACTAGTCTCCCAAATATTCCTTTATTTTTGCTAGTCGATGCCATATATACCTTAGGAGTCCCCTTAAGAATCTTCTTATCAGTCAAGTCTTAGTTCCTGAATGAACATTGGTCTTACGCTTCTGTTTAGCGATTATCATTTAAAGTTAAATAAATTGTTAATTCTCAAGATATTTGATTTATTTATTATGCTATACTTGTTCTATATTTTGCAATATGTTCCTGATGCAACAATTGCTTGATTGCTAAATCATACTTTTAATATAGAACAAACTATAATCTAATGACGGAGGAAGAAACCTGTCTTGTAGACAGTTACACAACAAATTCAATTCTAGGGAAGCTAAACATTTTTAGACTTTGACTAAGAAAAGTAGAAATATTATGATCATTGCCGAAAGCGATGCTCTCATAATTAGCACCGGAAGAACCATCATAGTTCTCCTTATGGGTACTCCTATAATAATAGAGGATGTCCTATTGTACCCTTAGTCAGTCGTACTCTATTAAGTTTCAAAGACATCCGTCTGAATGGCTTCCATATGAAGACAGAAAATGAGGATGGTATAGAATACCTACTAATGACTAAGTTTAATGGTGCAATAAACATGTGGTGGAAAAACTTTCTTCGTTCTCCTCACGATTATACTATACATATATAAAACCTAAAATTTATGTTGCGATGAAGACAATACTTAAAAACCCCAAAATATTTAAGATCTGGCATGATCGACTGGGTCATCCAGGGTTGAACATGATGAGAAAAATCATCAACAATTGTGCTAGCCATAGTATAAAAACCACTGATTTCTCTAGATCTGAATATTTCTTATACCCTACTTGTGCTAAAGTGAAACTCAAAATTAACCCTCTTATTTAAAAGTTAGGGAAGAATTAACAAATTTCCTAGAGAAAATTCAAGGTGATATTTATGGATCTATCTAGCCCCTATCGGGCCCCTTCAGATACTTTATGGTATTGATAGATGCTCTACCGGATGGTCCCATGTATGCCTCTTATTTATCCAGAACCATATTTTTTGCTAAATTAATTACCCAAATTATTAAATTAAGATCCTTCTTTCTAGATGAGTATATTTGAATGGATAATGCTGGTGAGTTTACCTCAAAGGCATTCAACGATTATTGTATGGCTCTAGGCATTAATGTAGAGCATTTAGTACTTCATATCCACACATAAAATGGCTTTATCGAGTCATTAATTGAAAGAATAAAATATATTGCTAGGCCACTCTTGCAAAATTATAGGCTACCCACCAGTTATTAGGGTCATGAAACGCTACATGGTGTTGTATTAATTCAATTTAGACCAACTGCGTACCATAAAATTTCCTCTTTTGTAGATAGTGTGTGGAAAGGAACAAGTATTTTCTATCTACGAAAATTTGGCTATGTTGTATACGTGCCAATCTCACCATCACAGCGTACAATCATGTGTTCTCACCAGAAGTTGGGGAGCTATGTAGGTTATAAATCTCCGTCAATTATTAAATACCTAGAGCCTATGACAGGTGATATGTATACAACTCAGTACGCTGATTATATTTTTTAAGACAATTTCTTGATATTAGGGGGAGAAAGTACCATACTAAAGAATACCAGGAAATAGATTGGAATGTCACTAGCTTTCAGTCCTTAGACCCATGCACTAAAGAATCTAAAAATGAAGTTTGAAGGATAATAAATTTGCAACAAATAGCTAATAATCTGCTAGATGCCTTCACTGATCGTGAGGGAGTGTCAAAGTATTACATACCTACAATAAACGCATCCAAAAGAGTGGAAATACTCCAGGAGGATATTGAATCCACTCTTACCCCTCATGATAAGAAGAGGAGGAGGCATCCGGGTGCACGGGACTCAATTCTATGGAGATATCTGTAGAAACAAAGAACTGAACAACTCGAATCACTCTCCAAGACATTAGAAAAAGCTCAACCTGATGTTGAGATAACCCTAAAGTGACCCGACTTGAAAATAGTAACCTCATCCGTGAAGTGAGCCATCCTGAAGATGATAACCCGTTGAATATTTATATGCACAATTTGAAGCTAGGAAGTCGGAATACCTAGACTTCATCGTTGTGGGAAATCACGAGAAGCTGAAAGAAATTAATGAAGAAATTTCCTCTAATTATAGGGATTAAGGAGAGTAGTTTAAAAGTAAGGCTACCATTGTTTTTACCTAAAAATCGCTAAAATCCTTAATTTTGATAAGAAACCAAAGTTCATGGCAGAGCCCTAGAAACTCAAAGAATGGGTCAAATAGGAACAAGCAATTGAGAAAGCTTGCTTAACAAAAGTAAAGTAATCGGTCCTTTTGATCGAACACCTCCTAAATTGTTCAATGTTGGATCAAAATGGGTTTTCATCCAGAAGAGAAATAAAAATAACTAAGTAGTAAGATATATAGTGAGGCTTGTAACACAAGAGTTTACGTAGAGATATGGCATCGATTACGATGAGACTTACTCTCCTTTAATGAGTGGAATAACATTTCGATATTTAATATCAATGGCTGCTAGCTTAAACTTATCAATGCAGTTGATGGATGTAGTAACCGCATACTTATATGGGTAACTGGATACATATATTTATATTAGAGCCCCTGAAAGATTCAAATTTTGGATTCTAATAAAAGTAATCGCGATATGTATAGCATCAAACTGTAGAGGTTGCTATACGAACTAAAACAATTTTGAAGAATGTGGTACAACCGACTTAGTGAATTCCTCTTAAAGAAGGGATATTTCAGTAATGATTGTTGTCCCTATGTGTTCATACAGAAGTCCCATAATGGATTCTTTATCATATTAGTCTATATCGATGATCTGAATATCATCGGAACCACAGAGGAGATAAAGGAACCAAGATTTCACCTTATGATGGGGGAAAAGATTTTGGTAAAACCAAATATTTCTTAGGCCTGCAGCTACAGCATTTCCCATAAAGAATTTTTGTACACGAGTCTACCTATACCAATAAGGTATTGGAAAATTTTAATATAGATAAATCTCATCTTTTGAAAACTCCCATTGTAGTAAGATCCCTTGAAGTGGATAAAAACTCATCCAGACCGAGGATAGAAAATGAGGAAGTCTTAGGACCTACAGTTCATTATTTAAGCGCCATTGAAGAAGTTATGTATCTTGTGAATTACACAAGGCCTGACATTCCATTTGTTGTAAATTTGCTAGCTAGACACAGTGCATCTCCAACAAGAAGACATTGGGCTGGTATCAACACTTTACTCAGAAACATCCAAGGTATTCAATACCTTGGCTTATTTTACCAAAAGGACCAAGAATTGACCATGGTGGGATATCCAAGGTGGGATATACGGATGCTGACAATCTGTCTGATCCCCAAAGTGTCAAATCTCAAACTGGGTTTATGTTTCTCTACGATGGTACAGCTGTTTATTGGCTGTCTTTTTAAGTAGACCTTGGTAGTTACATCTATCAACCACTCGGAGATTATAGCATCATATGAAGCCTCACATGAATGTTTTTGCATAAGACATGTTGTTAGCCTTATCCAGAAGTCATCTAGAATTAACACTGTTGATACGCCCATTATTATCTATGAAGATAATATTGCTTATGTTGTACAAATACAAATGGATTATGTAAAGAGTAATATCATGAATCATATTGCCTCTAAATTTTTCTATCCTCACGAACCCCAGAAGAATGGTGAGGTAAAGATTGTGCAAACTAAGTTATGTGTAAATCTAGCAAATTTATTCACTAAATCTTTGCCAATATCTAGTTTCAAAATATATGTTTGTGGCATTAAAATGAGATGACTTAGAGATATGTAGAGTTCAGAGAGAGTAAATCCCTAAACTATGACCCTTAGTATGATCCTGAATATACTAATTTCATCTAGAAGATTTTAATGTGCACTCATTTTCCCTTAATGAGTTTTCCTGAAGTTTTCTCACATGAATGTTTTTTAATAAGGCAACAAGTGTAACACAATATGCAGGTGCAATGTACTATTTTGTGATGACCCTCCTTTTTACAAAAGAAGATCTCATGTGCATACAGTACTAGTCCTATGATCAGTGGCTAGCAAGCACATTCTCAACATTGGTAGCATATCCATACACAATTTTATACATATGATATTGGTAGTTAATTATACAATAAAGTCTTACAAGACTGAATATATTGTAGCGGAATTTCAAAAGTCTTGTAGTATGCCTTTACCCATAACACCACAGGAAACTGACAAGGTATGAACCCTAGAAAAAGTCATCAATGTAATCTCTATAACCTGCGTCAAAGTATGCGCTTCTGGGATTTCGCTATCTTCATTCACTGAACCAACAAATTAAGCAAGTTTGAGTATTTGTGTACTCAGCAAGACTTGTAGTGTATTGCAAATATATAATAAATGCAGACTATTTCAAAAGAAAGGCTTCTACGGTTATTTTGCATAAAGCGAAGTTAAACATAAAATATCAAGTAATAATTTGCAAGCAGAATTTATAAAAGCAAGTTTGACAGATATGTAAATAATAAGAATAGCATAATATATTACAACTCACAGTCCTCCATGAATGTGAGTACCGTATCATTCCTTTGCCAATCCCTGGCATAAAATCTGAAATAAAAACTTTCCAACCAATATTCTCAATGTGATCATTTTTATGAAAATTCAAAAATTTAACAATGTGATGACTTTACCAAGTGCCCATGATCGCGAGCACGGCTTTTCAAAAAGTTTTAAATTCTGTAGAGGTGTACATCTTTACCTACAAGACATGAAAGATCTTTTTTTGCCACTATTTTCACACTTCCTTTGGCGTGTGGTCAAGAGGTCATGACATAACTGTTACATTATCTAGGCTTAACATTGCACTAGCCCGGTGATGACAAACCCATACTTTGACAGTAGAAGATATTTGTACAACCACTGTACGACTAATAGTTATACACCCCATAGTATGGCGTACACTATTGTATCGGCAGGTGTTATTCCCAACACCTCGGTGAGGGTACCCCTTCAAGCAATCCGTGTCAGAAAGCCCGTACTACTTCAGCTTTCCAATATGCAAAGTTAAATTTAAGTAAGTTAATAGGTTAAGGTCATCCCATACTAGCACTTGTGGTTGCACTGTTTCCTTGGCCTGATAATACAACAATAGTTCGGTTCTTAATCGACCTAGGCGAGAAATCTCCCTCTATCTACGTGCAAGTCTCATACACATCTGGCTATTACCAATACTCGCCCGCATCAAATCATAGTTTTATTTTTCATTTTTACCAAAATAACAACAACCTTTAATCATATCCAACCTTTTTAAATTATAAAGAACAATATGTCTCTTCATCTAATTTTTTTCAATTACTAAAGCATGGCTAAGCATGTGCATAAGTAATCGAGTATACCCAAGTTTGACATTATTATATGTCTTAAGCTATCTTAGGGTTTCAAAGGTTGACATAACAATATTTATTAAGGAAGTTCCATGAAATGACGGTTATATCTACCAGTACCACAATATAGCGAATTTACTAAAAATACTCACATGCATAATAGTTTTGATAAATAAACATAATTTAATTTAAATAATGGGATCAACTTGGTCAAACGGTGTGATTGCCTTCCTCAGTGAATTCAGTAGTAGAGTCGAAGTCGACTGTTGCAGATTCGAGTACGTCAGTATCTACACGTAATCGGTATAAAGCAAATAACAATAAGAGGAAAAAAGAAGTAAAATAAAACTAAATTCAAATATGAATTGAAATATAAGGTTTTGGTGATAAAAAGGTTTCTAGGGCTGGTTTCTTATTATTTAAATTTTTCTTTCTTATATTATGAATTTCTAAAGTTTATATTATAAGATGTTAGGTTTTTATTAGAGTCAAATCATGTGTAAATGCAACCATTTTTGTAGCATCAAAAGGTCTTGACCTTAGGAGTGTCTTAAAACTGGTTTTTGCATGTTTTAACTTTTATTTGTGAAAGTTATTCATATTTCAATTTTATGTATATAGGAAAAAAAATTATTTATGAACTTGGTTCAAAGTAATTAAAACTTTAGATATTTTTACAGATCTGGTATACTTATGGTTCTAGAAATTTTTAGAGATTTATTTCACAATTTTTAGAGTTTATTTACAATAGTTATTCATATTTGGATTTTGTATGCATTGGAAATCAAACCATTTTTTATTTTAATTAAAACTAAACTAAATTTCAAATATTTTTCAAGAAATGAGCTAATTATGTTCTAAAAAAATTCTAAAAAATTATTTAATAATTTTTGGGCTTAGTATGTAATAATTGTGAATAGGGACTATATTGGTTTGATTCACATTTTAAATTCAAAATTTTTGCACAGAGTTCCAAAATCAAATAGTTTTACGTATTATGAAATATTTTTATTTTATATGAATTTATAAATTTATTTTTCTTAATTTGGATTTAAATTGCAAAAGATATTAAGGTTTGAATGACCTAGGTTTTGGAAAATGGCTGAAAAAATGAAAAATATGCTTTCTATTCAAGAAAACGTCATTTGCTATTTTTGAGTTTTCCCCATTTTATTTTGATTTTCGGCAGAGGCTGACATAGGACCACACCAGTCAGCGACTCGGCTCTGGTGAGAGGCTAATAAGGAGGTCCCACCCGTCAGCAAGCCGAAGCAGGGCCAGGCGCAAGGGACCTCGCGAGTAGCAGAGGAGGGCGCCGGTGGGGTGAGCTATAGGGCAGTGCGGTAGACCTAGGGCTAGGCTCGGCGATGAGGGAAATCGGGCGGAGCGGGCCAGCATCAGCGACATGCGGCGGCTATGGCGACGGTTGGTCGGGAAGGTTGATAAGAGTGTTTAAGGTCAAGGAAAATGGGGGAACTGTATGAGTGCGACAAAAGGGACCCATCTGCGATGGAGGTCAATTGAGATGGCTTGCCACCATTCGCCGGAGCCGAGGAAGATGAACACCACGGTGGTGGAGTTTCAACCATCTAGAGCTATAATCAAGGTTGGAAATCAATTCAAGATCACACCAGAAGGTTCTAGTACAATGAATTGGGTTATTACCCACCTGAAGGATCAGGTCGTTCATCAGCAGCTTCTGGGTCTCCTGGCTGGATAACTAACAGTTGAAGATCTGACTGAATCTGATCCAAAGATTCATTCATATTGCGAGTCTCAGCAAGGACGTCGCCCACATCATATATGCAATCATGTGCCAGGCGAGTATGGTCGAGTAAGGCATCTTCAGTAAATTCAGACAGATGATCTAATTGGTGTCGCATCCATAGCTGATTGCTTGTATGAGATGTGCTTGCAGCTTCCACTTGATTTCTCAGTTTCTTGTAGTGATCATCCATCTTCTGGTTTATATCATACAGTCTGTATTGATCAGATTTTGAGTAGTGTCGAGCTGTTGGACATGCTGTCTAAGATTTTCCTGATTTTTGCTTAGGTGGTCAAATCTTGACATGGCTTCATTATAGAACTTTATTTCTTCCTCATATCTTTGAGCTGCTGCATTCTGATCTTCCATGTATCTAGCTTGGAATCCTCTCTGATCAGCATAGTATTGTTGCTCAAAGTTTGAAAACCAGGAAGGCTGAGAGTCAAAGATGTTTTCTTTAGCCTAAAATGTGTTATCTTGTCCTTGCTCATCATACTTTGGAGAGGAGGGTATGGGATACTGACAATCAAATAAGCTTTCCCAACCAGGAAACGTATCCCTTTGATCATGCTCAGGATGAGCTGATGATGAAGGATAGAAGGGTTCATACTGCCGGGGTATTTCAGATGCCATCCTAGACCCTCGAGCTTCATTTTCATTTGCTCCTGGTCTAAAAGTCTGCGCTTCCATGAACCTTGCTGCTGCAGCTACTTCTTGAAGTTGATAAATTTGTTGCTCTTCATCCAAGGTTCTATCAACTGAGCTAGAAAGCTTTTGAGTAACACCATCATCCATATTCCATGATTCATTTTCATGAATCACTTCAGTTGCTTCTAGCGAAAGGTGGCTCAGAGACTTTCCTTTTTCCTTTTGAACACTAGGTTCTCTGTTATTTCTGCTCTGATCAGACATATGATGACTTTCATACTCTTGATGATAGCTTCCATAGGATTGATGCCAGAAGTCACTTTGTTGTGCTTGGGTAAGACTTCTAGCACTATTTCTGTCAAACTCATTTTCAGCCTCAACCCTTTCTTCACTTTCTTCTTCAGGCTGAATTGGTTGATTTTCTGCCACTCTTTGAAGAAAACCAGAAATCCTTAGACTTTGTCCAGTAGCTTGATGCATACTATATTTCTTTGGAAAGCATTTGAATTCTTTATTCAGGTCATCTTGAGAGATAATGTTTTGAGCCAACAAGACTCCAGTGATTAACTGGGCAAAAGGCAAAGAGCTACTGAACTTTTTATAGATGGCTTCTTCCATCTGCCCAAAGAAGTAATCAACTAGATCTACAGGCTGTCTTGACAGAATGAGATGTAACAACCAAGCTAACACTGAGGTTATTCCTTCTTTATATCCAGACTTGGGATATATAGTATGCCTCAATATTAAAAGCAGAACCTTAGCTTCTTCAGACAGGCAGGACACCCTATTTGGATTAAAATCCTCACTTGAGGTGTCTTTGTATATGTGCCCTGACACTTGTAAGTCTGGCATGTCCCCACTCAGTCTCCACCTCTGATGTGGATACATCTTTTCAAAGATTCTTGTCTTATTTGATAGAGGACTAGAAGCTCCTATTGCTGATTCAAACTGAGATGACTTGATTTTTCTTATTTTCCCATTTAGAGTGAACATGATGTATTTTCTTTGCTTGTTCACTAGTAAAGATGCATAAAACTCTAGAGTCCTTGAGACACTCCATGGAATAGTTTTGTTTTGACATGATTCCTATTAGTCCAGGAGTGGAGTTTATGCAATCAAACAGTCCAGATGATCCAATAATATTTTTCACTTGATCCCAGTCTACATATTGGTGATTTGACAGAGAAGAAATCAACTTTCCTTTTCCATCTCTTCTGTTCAGATAGGCATTGTAAATATTTTTGTGTAACAAGGACACAAAATTTTCACCCAGGGCTGGCCTTGACTCTGGGAACCAGACCTTTTCACTGACTAACCGAACTGCTCTTAACTTCTTAGTACTAAGTTTTGCCAGATCTTCACTACTAAGAGTATCAATTTCAGATATTAGTTCAGTGCTTTCTGAGGAGGATTCAATG
This sequence comes from Otatea glauca, assembly GCA_036346275.1. Classification (NCBI taxonomy): domain Eukaryota; kingdom Viridiplantae; phylum Streptophyta; class Magnoliopsida; order Poales; family Poaceae; genus Otatea; species Otatea glauca. Next base: position 42,307,689 of record CM070713.1, on the reverse strand, counting down.
TCGGGTTCATAGGGACAATCCTCGGAGGATGACTCAGAATCAACTATCTGCTTTCCTTTTCTTGGATGAGAGGTTACTATTTTTCGGTTTGGTCGAGCAGCATTATGAACATCTGGGATTAGAACTGGTCCTTGAGGTTGTTCAGGCACATTTGTTTCAGAAGATGAACTGGATCTTCTTTGCTTCTTACTCTTAACTTTATCAATGATCTTTCCAATCAAACCCCTTTTATCAGGATTCTTTGACCTCATTCTGATTCAAACACAGACTCAGGACCAGACTCTCTTCACGAAGAACAGACCTAAAAAGGAAGAACTAAGTCTAAGAACTAGGTCTAGGGTTCGAGATTTTGAAGAGAAAAAGAGAAGTTCTAAGGAACTTCTTGAACTTGAAGGAGATTCTTGCGCACAATGTCGAGCGATCACCGTCGCCAAGATCCGGTCGAGATTTGCTTGTGAAGAGAGGAAAGAAACTTCGGTTTAGAGAAGGTTTTGCATAAGCAAGGCAATAACAAGGAGGTTTTGATGGAAGAAGTTCTTGCATTGAATGCATTTGCAGTAAATAAACCTTGAAGCCGACACCTTTTAACCGAGGGTAGTTGGAGGGGAACAGAAGTTTTTTTTTTGTAAGGACAGTGGGACCTCTCCTTTTTTAGGACAGTTTGAGCAGGCACAGAGAGTCCCAAAGAAATAAGGACAGGATAGCAATAGGTAAGACCTAAAGCAATAGGTAAGATTTTGAACAACTTTTGAAATCTTGAGAGGAAAAATAAGGAATTTTATTTAAGCTTGGTATAAATTGTTTGAATTTAGATAAGAGTTAAGACTTAGAGATATTTAATCATGAGGCAGACTTGACTTTAAACGGATTTGGACAGATTACAATTTGGGCTGCACCAAAAGTTTTGTACTCAGCCTGGACCAGATTTAGTCCGCTTGGTATTAAGACCAAAGCTCTTATTATCGACGGACCAAAAAATTTAGTCCGGAGAGTATTGTCGTTTTATTTGAGATTGGTCCGATCCAAGTAGGAACCTGTAACTTAGAGTTGTTCTCAGTCTGCATTATGTCTATATTTCTGAAAGTTTTAAAGATAAGAGATATATCTAAGATCAACAACCAAATTCAATCAAACAAACGATTTTAGTTAATGTTTGAGTTTGATAATCAAGTAAGCTTAAGTATTTCTTTAAACTAAGCTTATCTGAAAAACTCAAGTACTTTAATATGCATACTTTGCTGAAAAAGGCAAATGAAAACTTTGGGTTTCCTTTAAAATTTTTTGATTAGATACGAATGATCATAGAAGGTGAGTCTTATAGCAGCAGTATGTTAAAACGAACTTTATTCAAAGAGTTATTTTATCTTGACATTTTTACTTTATCCATATCGTGTAGTCGTAACAGTAAGCTGTCGATCTAGAGCCGTGAAAGATCATAACGTGATATGCGACTAGTCGAAGTCATGTTTTAGCGACGTACACCTATAAATAGAGTTTAACTGATAAAGAATGATAGACAAGAAATGACTCAAAGAGCATTTTAGAACATCATCATTTTATTTAAATACAGAGTCCCGGATTACATGATCAGAGGAAACGGGACAAGACAAGAACAGAAACTAGTTTTCTCCCCTACGCGCGCGCCCTAGAGCCTCTATGAGCGCATCTCTGGCCTTGAGGAGAGAGAGGAAAGCTTCAAGAAAGGCATCCACGGCAGCACTCTCTCTGACAACTGCCCTTTCTTCAGCCATCTCTGCTAGATAGCGATCAAACTCCCTCCGGAGCTCTGCAAGCTCTGGATCGTCCCGATCATGGTTGAAACGTCTTTTAGGCATGATGAACTCAGAAAAGAGAAGGGATAAGTAAAGAATTGTATTTTCAGGGTCTCTGGAACGCCTTTTATAGCTATTTCGACAAGAGAGAAGTAAATACATCAAAGTTCGGAGCGACTTTGAAGTTAGAGAAGATCTTGGAAAAGCGGGAGATACGGAAAACGAAGCGATTTTTGACAGAATATTATGCAAAGCTGGGGTAAGAAACCAAGGAAAAGAGCATTAGGATATACATGGTAAACAAAAGTGCTCCTCCGTAGTCAGACATTATCGAGCAATATTTGAAAAAGCAATGATATTTAGTTCATTTCTTAATTTTGAAAATTTGGCCTCATCAAGCGGCTTAGTGAAAATATCAGCCAATTGGTCCTCAGTTCTTACATGACTAAGCGTAATATTTCCTTTAGCAGTATGATCACGAATAAAGTGATGTCGAATTTTTATATGCTTCGTTCTGGAATGTTGGACCGGATTGTTTGCTATTTTCACTGCACTTTCATTATCACACAGCAAAGGTACATTATCAAATTTTATACCAAAATCTAAGAATGTTTGTTTGATGAATAAGATTTGAGCACAGCAACTTCCAGCAGCCACATATTCGGCCTCGGCAGTGGATAGTGCTACTGAATTTTGCTTTTTAGAAAACCAAGAAACTAAAGACCTTCCAAGCAAATGACAGCTCCCTGAGGTGCTTTTACGATCAATCTTGCATCCGGCATAATCAGAATCTGAGTAGCCTAGAAGCTCAAAAGGAGCACCTTTGGGGTACCATAAACCAATACTAGAAGTAAACTTAAGATATCTAAATATTCTTTTTACTGCAGTCAAGTGAATTTCTTTAGGAGCAGCTTGAAATCTAGCACAAATACACACACTAAACATGATATCAGGCCTAGATGCTGTCAAGTATAGTAAAGAACCTATCATGGATCTAAAAAGCTTTTGATCAACAGACTTACCTCCCACATCTTGATCAAGATGTGTATTAGTAGCCATGAGAGTCTTTATGATCTTGCATTCTTCCATTTTGAAGCGTTTGAGAAGATCCTTAGTATATTTTTCTTGCGAAATAAAGGTTCCTTCCTTTAACTGCTTGATTTGAAATCCCAGAAAGAATGATAGTTCCACAATCATAGACATCTCGAATTCTTTGGCCATCATGTCACCAAATTCTTTACAAAGAGAAGTATTAGTACAGCCAAAGATAATATCATCAACATATATTTGACAAATCATTAATGTTCCATTGATGTCTTTTAAAAACAATGTTGGATCAACCTTTCCAGTTTTGAAGTCCTTATTGAGTAAAAAATCTCTAAGACGCTCATACCAAGCTCTAGGAGCTTGTTTTAGACCATAGAGAGCCTTAGATAATTTATACACGTGGTTTGACAAATTTGGGTCTTCAAAACCAGGTGGTTGTTCAACATAGACAATTTCATCAATGAATCTATTTAGAAATGCACTTTTTACATCCATTTGAAATAGAGTGATATTAAAATGAGTAGCAAAGGCAAGAAGAAACCGAATAGCTTCAAGACGAACCACTGGGGCATAAGTCTCTCCATAGTCCAATCCTTCTATTTGAGTAAATCCTTGAGCTACAAGTCTGGCTTTATTCCTTATCACCACTCCATTTTCATCTTGCTTATTTCTGAACACCCATTTTGTACCAATAACATTGGGATCTTTTGGGCGATTTGTTAAATTCAGACTTTGTTTCTTTCAAAATTGTTAAGTTCTTCTTCCATAGCAATTATCCAATCAGCATCTTCTAATGCTTCTTTCACTGTTTTAGGCTCAATACACAAGACAAAAGAGTAATGTTCACAAAAAGAAGCTTGTCTAGAACGAGTTTGAACCCCCTTACTGAATTCACCAATGATTTGATCTGAGGGATGATCTTTAGCAATGGTATGATGGCTTTTGATGTGAACTGGACGATCTTGTTCTTTTTCATATTTTTTTCCTCTTGAGTTCCATCATGAGACACCATTGATTGAGTGGGGAGTTCATCCTTGTCTTCTTTTGGTGGAATATCACCCACTTCCATCTTCTTCATTACTTGTGCCAAGCCATCATCTCCTACATCATCTAAATTCTCATGCTCACCTTGTGAGCCGTTAGGTTCATCAAACTTTACATCATAAGTTTCTTCTACCAGTCCAATGGTATTATTAAAGACTCTATATGCTTTGGATTTAGAGGAATATCCTAGCATGAAGCCAGTGTCACATCTAGTTTGAAATTTTCCCAAATGACTTCTCTTTTTATAAATATAAACTTTACAACCAAACACGCGAAAATATGATACATTTGCTCTTCTTCCTACCAAGAGTTCATAAGGAGTTTTCTTAAGCAATCTACGAAGATAAAGTCTATTTACAGCATGACAAGCAGTATTGATTGCTTCAGCCCAAAAGGCATCAGAGGTTTCATATTCCTCTAGCATAGATCTAGCCATTTCAATCAAGGTTCGATTTTTCCTTTCAACAACACCATTTTGCTGAGGAGTATAAGTGGCAGAGGGTTCATGCTTAATTCCTAATTCATCACAATATTCAATAATATTTGTGTTAACGAACTCAGATCCATTGTCACTTCTTATTTTCTTGATGGGACAATCAAATTCATTTTGAGCCCTTTTTGCAAAAGTTTTGAAGATTTTTCCAACTTCACTTTTGTTTGGCAAAAAGAATACCCAAGTGAATCTGGAAAAATCATCAACAATTACTAAACAATAAGAGTTACCACCAATGTTGGCATATGAGGTGGGACCAAACACATCCATATGCAGAAGCTCAAGGGGTCTAGTGGTGGACATGATACTTTTAATTGGGTGAGAATTGGCTACTTGTTTACCTGTTTGACAAGCACTACATAGCTTATTCTTTTCAAATTTGACATCTTTCAAACCCACCACAAGCTCATTTTTGAAAAGTTTCTTTAAATTAGACATACCTACATGCCCCAGACACCTATGCCAAAGCCATCCAAGGGAAACTTTGGCTAACAGGCAGGTTGAGATACATGAGGAGTTAGATTTGAAATCTACTAAATAGTGATTTTGAAATCTGAAACCTTTGAATATAAGCTTTTCATTTTTATCAAATACAGTTACCTCATCAAAAGTAAAGTTACAATGAAATCCAAGATCACATAATTGAGTAACAGACAGTAAATTAAAGTTTAAGGAATCAACGAGAAGAACATTGTCAATAGAGTGATCGTTTGATATGGCAATCTTGCCAAGACCTTTTACCTTTCTTTTGCTGTTGTCTCCAAAGGTGATTTTGTGACTTGGATCACTTTCTCCTTCAATAGAAGTGAACATTCTTGAGGTACCGGTCATGTGTTGAGTGCAGCCACTGTCTATGACCCAATGTCTGCCTCCACTCTTATAATTTACCTACAAATTCATTTCTTCATTTTAGGTACCCAAATACTTTTGGGTCCTTTGATGTTAGTTACAGCCATCTTAGGTTTGAAAGGATTTATTAGCATGGCCTTAGGTACCCAGACAGCTTTAAGTTTCTTATTTAAATTTGAGGGACCTACATATTTCACATTTGCTTTGCCTCGAAAAATCTTTAAATAACATATAATGGGCATCAACCATGCAATCCCTTTTGGCATGAGAAACATTTGCATGATAGCAGTTCTTAGATGCATGATTTGATTCATGACAATAATAACATTGAGTGCTTTTCTTGACAAAATTTGTTTAACATGACTGATGCATTTTTATTTGGCACCTGTTGGGTTTATATCCCAAGCCCTTTTTGCCCAAGTTTGGTCTCTGTCCAACAAGAATTTTGTCAAGGATAGCACTTCCCAGAAAACATTTTTCTAAGCCTTTAATAAATGTGGCTATTTGAGCTTTTAGTTTTTTATTTTCGGTTTCAAGCTCCTTGACACAGGAAGCATGTTTGTATTTTCCTTTGCAAGCATCAAAAGAACCACATGTCAAGATCTCTTCTGTTGAAGACTCACATGAGATAGATGTATTACTTAAAGAGACATGACTGATTTTGTTAGACATCATCTCATTTTCAATTTCTAGTTCACGATGAGTTAATTTGCAAGTCTTCATAGTTCTTAACAAGCAAAGCATGACTTGCAACTAGGTCATCATGAATTTGTACAGACTTTTCATGTTCATGCATAAGGTTTTCATACTTGTCTGTTAGCATCCTTTGATCATTAAGCAAGCTAGAGATAGTCTTCTTAAGAGTTCTAGTTGAATTTGTTTTATCATACAGGGCATTATTTAGTTCTTCAACTAGTTCTACTAGCTCATCATAAGAAGGAGAGTCACTCACTTTTTCCTCATCTGATCTTGCCATAAGACAGAGAGGGAATAAGGGTGGCGGTGGAGTTGACTCATCTAGAGCGAGTCCAGCTAGCCCCTTTGACTTCGGACTTTCTTCTTCTGAGGATGAGTCTTCACTTTCACTTTCATCGTCGGTGACCCATTCTCCTATGTGAGCTTCTCCCTTTCCTTTCTTCATAAATCTCTTAGAGTAGCTCTTCTTGAAAAACTTCTTCTTTGATTTTTCATGAGTCTTGTCTTCATCCTCATCATCCTTATTCTTGTACTTGCTCTTCTTCTTGATTTTGTTGGGACACCGAGTAGCTATGTGTCCCTTTTCATTGCAATCAAAACATACAACATTAGAAAAAGGATTTTTCTTTGAGTAAGAGTTTGACCTTTCTCTGTCTTTGAAATTGACCCTTCTCATGAGTTTGTTTGCTCTTCTCATGAGTAGAGCTAATTTCTTCACGTCTTCATCTTCATCTTCACTTGACTCATCATCATCTTCTTCAGATGAGTCTTGAACAACTTCTTTGGCCTTTAATGCGATGGATTTCTTTCTTGTAGCATCTTCATCAGCCAGAGTGAGCTCATCAGCAGATATTTTGCCCAGTAGTTCAGTTCGAGTGAGCCTTTTAAGATCACCACTGTTAGATAGATAAGTGATCAAGCTGTGATATGATCGTGGAAGCACTCTAATCATCTTCCTGCATATTTCAACATCTGAAATTTTAGTTCCTAGGCCCTTTAGTTCATTTACAATAGGATTTAGCCTAGAGAACATATCATTTGCATTTTCTTGAGGAAGCATTTTGAATTGATCAAATTTTTCCCTAACAACATAGTATTTTTCTTCTTTTACATCAGAGGTACCTTCATGAATTTCTTGTAATGTTGTCCATATATCATATGTAGAAGTAAGATTACTTACTCTATCAAAGACTTCTAAGCTAAGACAGGAAAATATGGCATTTCTAGCTTGGGCATCATATTGCATATTTTGAATTTCACCCGGAGTGGGTTCTCCATATGCAGATTGCCCTTCAGGTATGACACGAGGAGGCATAGGCTTCTCTGTAACCCTCCACACATCATACCCAACAGCTTCTAAATAGCATCTCATCCTAATTTTCCAATAAGCGTAGTTTGTGCCATCAAAAACAGGTACTCTACCAATACTAACAATTGCAGAACCATTTCCCTCAGCCATTTACCAAAGCTAGTTAAGCTAAACAAGGTAAACCTATGCTCTAATACCACTTGAAGGATCGATATGGCCTAGAGGGGGGCTCAATAGGCAATTTTACAAATTCTAGCAATTTTAATCAACTAACCTAATTTTAACGAGAGTAACTTATAGCAAGAATAAAGCAGAATTCAAGCAACTAAGAATAACAGCGAAAGCAATAAAAGAAATGATGCAGGAGAGACAAAGTTTTATCCCGTAGTTCAGAGCCGCACTCCTAATCCACGTTGAAGCACTTCTTTCGAAGTTAAGCTTCTCCAAAGCTAGTCATGATAGCTCGGTGCTCACTCGAGTAACTCTTTCACTTCTCCAGTGAGGTGAGTTCCAAACCTCTCACAAACACAGTTGCCTTCCACAAACACCTTTGGACAGGTCACACTGTTTACTTCCTCCAAGCTGTCTAGGATCACCAAGATCCAAGAGTAATAAACCTTGCACAAGTTCTATCTCTTGGTTCACTTTGCAAATCACGCAACTAGACATTGACTTGGAGCTTACACACTTAGGGATGTATGAAGATTTTTGTGTGAAAATGAAGCACAGACTCCTTTTTGAGAATGAGAGCTATATGTCAATGCCAAAGTGTAAGGAGTTCATCTATATTAGTGGCAGATGGCTCAGGAAATGCTTATATAGCCATTTTGGGTGAAACTAGCCGTTACACCTGCTACAGTAGCTGTTGGACGTGTCAGATGTCAGAAACAACAGAAAAACACACGTACAACGGACTATGTATCAGTGCTTAGCGATACTGGTTATGTGTATGTTGGACCAAATTTCAGAGTTCACGACGGACCAAATATTTTGGTTCGTAGTACATGGGTTGATCAAGAAGATGGTCTGGCATACAACTGAGAGAGATATATAAGTATCAGACTAAATTGCTTGGTCCGTTACACATGACTTTCAAAGGATTTTGCTTAGGCATAGAGACCTATGTACGTCGGACCAAGATTTTGGTCCGTCATACATGGACAAAGCAAGAGATTTGCCAGGAACAGAGACACATGTACTTCGGACCAAATTTTTTTGTCCGTTATGCATGGACTTCATAGAAGATTGGTTTTAGCAGGAAGACACATGTACTTCGGACCAAATTTTTGGTCCGTTATGCATGGACTTCATAGAAGATTGGTGCCAAGAGCCTTTTTCAACATAGATAAATTTTATCCCGGCTTTTCAATCTAGCAACGGACTTAAAGTAATTAAACACAAATATTGTGTCCATTTCCTAAGTAAAAACCTCTTTTGAAGATAGAGAATACTTATTTTAGGTTTCGATTAAAAGGAACATCAAAGATTTAGTCCGGCCAAAAACTTATACACTGAAAGGGATGCCGGACCAAATTTTTGGTCTGCTGAAGATAGAAAACCTAAGACATCTTTGGTCCGAATCTTGAGGAGAGAATATTGCATGTATCTTGGGACCAAAATATTTGGTCTGTCATACATAGGCAGACTTTTGACTAAGATGATTTTCAAGGAATGTTTGACCAAGAATATGTGGATATAAAAGCGAGTTTATTTTAATCTGAAAAACAGATATACAAAGGGAGTTTTTGTCATAGAATAGATTCAAGGTTTGCAACGGACTGAAAAATATAGATAGGTAAAGATTGGTCCGTTGTACTGAAAGATATAGTTTTAGAAGGGTAAAGACTAAGTGTCTTTTGCTCCAAGTGATCTAGTTTTGCCTTTGCCTAACAAACTATTTCCTTGTGCAAAGTCCCTCTTTTGGACAACTAAAAAAGATAAAACACCTAGGCTATTCGACTTAAAACATCTCCCAAGACATAAACTATAAACTGAAAGCCTTAATCTTGTTGTCCCAGCTTATTTCATCATAGGTTCCAGCTCACTTTCTTCAATCTTTGAACATTACTAACTTAGTCATCAATACGAAAACCATAATAATATAAAAATAAAATTGAGGAGTGCCTAGATGCTATCAATCTCCCCCTTTTTGGTAATTGATGACAACATACCTTTTAGTTAGTAATATCTTATTTATTCTGCAAAACAGAGTTAGTGAATATCTTGTGTGAGAAATAAATAGAGAGTGAATTTGCTCCCCCTTAATGAAAGCATTCATATCAAAGTAGAGAATCCAAGCATATAGTATCTAAACAGTTTGTTAGGCAAATCACACCATAAACATAGCACAGAACAAATACATAATATTCATATAGATAAGCCAGCCTATAGAGGAGAACTAAGGTTTTTCTCCCCCTTTGGCATCAATAGCCAAAAAGGGGCCCTATTTGCGCTTTGAAAAGAGTCTTTTGAGCTGGCCCTGAGCTTTCCTTTTCTTTGGAGAAGAGATAGGTCGTTCATCAGCAGGTTCTTGGCTTGGATTATCTGGCCCTTGAGACATAGCTCGATCATGCCAACTTGGATAGTCTAGGTCTCCTGGCTGGATAACCAACAGTTGAAGATCTGACAGAATCTGATCCAAAGATTCATTCATATTGCGAGTCTCAGCAAGGACGTCGCCCACATCATATATGCAATCATGTGCCAGGCGAGTATGGTCGAGTAAGGCATCTTCAGTAAATTCAGACAGATGATCTAATTGGTGTCGCATCCATAGCTGATTGCTTGTATGAGATGTGCTTGCAGCTTCCACTTGATTTCTCAGTTTCTTGTAGTGATCATCCATCTTCTGGTTTATATCATACAGTCTGTATTGATCAGATTTTGAGTAGTGTCGAGCTGTTGGACATGCTGTCTAAGATTTTCCTAATTTTTGCTTAGGTGGTCAAATCTTGACATGGCTTCATTATAGAACTTTATTTCTTCCTCATATCTTTGAGCTACTGCATTCTGATCTTCCATGTATCTAGCTTGGAATCCTCTCTGATCAGCATAGTATTGTTGCTCAAAGTTTGAAAACCAGGAAGGCTGAGAGTCAAAGATGTTTTCTTGAGCCTAAAATGTGTTATCTTGTCCTTGCTCATCATACTTTGGAGAGGAGGGTATGGGATACTGACAATCAAATAAGCTTTCCCAACCAGGAAACGTATCCCTTTGATCATGCTCAGGATGAGCTGATGATGAAGGATAGAAGGGTTCATATTCTTTGGGGTATTTGGATGCCATCCTAGACCCTCGAGCTTCATTTTCATTTGCTCTCGGTGCGAAAGTCTGCGCTTCCATGAACCGTCTCTGCTTGCATTTGCTTCTTGAAGTTAATAAATTTGTTGCTCTTCATCCAAGGTTCTATCAATGAGCTAGAAAGCTTTTGAGTAGCACATCATCCATATTCCATGATTCATTTTCATGAATCACTTGATTCTTCTAGCGAAAGGTGGCTCGAGACTTTCCTTTTCCTTTTGAACACTAGGTTCTCTGTTATTTACGCTCTCGATCGGACATATGATGACTTTCATACTCTTGATGATAGCTTCCATAGGATTGATGCCAGAAGTCACTTTGTTGTGCTTGGGTAAGACTTCTAGCACTATTTCTATCAAACTCATTTTCAGCCTCAACCCTTTCTTCACTTTCTTCTTCAGGCTGAATTGGTTGATTTTCTGCCACTCTTTGAAGAAAACCAGAAATCCTTAGACTTTGTCCAGTAGCTTGATGCATACTATATTTCTTTGGAAAGCATTTGAATTCTTTATTCAGGTCATCTTGAGAGATAATGTTTTGAGCCAACAAGACTCCAGTGATTAACTGGGCAAAAGGCAAAGAGCTACTGAACTTTTTATAGATGGCTTCTTCCATCTGCCCAAAGAAGTAATCAACTAGATCTACAGGATGTCTTGACAGAATGAGATGTAACTACCAAGCTAACACTGAGGTTATTCCTTCTTTATATCCAGACTTGGGATATATAGTATGCCTCAATATTAAAAGCAGAACCTTAGCTTCTTCAGACAGGCAGGACACCCTATTTGGATTAAAATCCTCACTTGAGGTGTCTTTGTATATGTGCCCTGACACTTGTAAGTCAGCATGTCCCCACTCGATCTCCACCTCTCATGTAGATACATCTTTTCAAAGATTCTTGTCTTATTTGATAGAGGACTAGAAGCTCCTATTCTTGATTCAAAGCGAGATGACTTGATTTTTCTTATTTTCCCATTTAGAGTGAACATGATGTATTTTCTTTGCTTGTTCACTAGTAAAGATGCATAAAACTCTAGAGTCCTTGAGACACTCCATGGAATAGTTTTGTTTGACATGATTCCTATTAGTCCAGAGTGGAGTTTATGCAATCAAGCAGATCCAGATGATCCAATAATATTTTTCACTTGATCCCGATCTACATATTGGTGATTTGTGAGAGAAGAAATCAACTTTCCTTTTCCATCTCTTACATTCAGATAGGCATTGTAAATATTTTTGTGTAACAAGGACACAAAATTTTCACCAGTATCGGCCTTGACTCGGGAACGGACCTTTTCACTGACTAACCGAACTGCTCTTAACTTCTTAGTACTAAGTTTTGCCAGATCTTCACTACTAAGAGTATCAATTTCAGATATTAGTTCAGTGCTTTCTGAGGAGGATTCAATGTCGGGTTCATAGGGACAATCCTCGGAGGATGACTCAGAATCAACTATCTGCTTTCCTTTTCTTGGATGAGAGGTTACTATTTTTCGGTTTGGTCGAGCAGCATTATGAACATCTGGGATTAGAACTGGTCCTTGAGGTTGTTCAGGCACATTTGTTTCAGAAGATGAACTGGATCTTCTTTGCTTCTTACTCTTAACTTTATCAATGATCTTTCCAATCAAACCCCTTTTATCAGGATTCTTTGACCTCATTCTGATTCAAACACAGACTCAGGACCAGACTCTCTTCACGAAGAACAGACCTAAAAAGGAAGAACTAAGTCTAAGAACTAGGTCTAGGGTTCGAGATTTTGAAGAGAAAAAGAGAAGTTCTAAGGAACTTACTGAACTTGAAGGAGATTCTTGCGCACAATGTCGAACGATCACCGTCGCCAAGATCCGGTCAGGATTTGCTTCGGTGAAGAGAGGAAAGAAACTTCCGGTTTAGAGAAGGTTTTGCGCAAGCAAGGCAATAACAAGGAGGTTTTTGATGGAAGAAGTTACTGCATTGAATGCATTTGCAGAAGTAAATAAACCTTGGAAACTGACACCTTTTAACCAGGGTAGTTGGAGGGGAACAGAAGTTTTTTTTTTGTAAGGACAGTGGGACCTCTCCTTTTTTAGGACAGTTTGAGCAGGCACAGAGAGTCCCAAAGAAATAAGGACAGGATAGCAATAGGTAAGATTTTGAACAACTTTTGAAATCTTGAGAGGAAAAATAAGGAATTTTATTTAAGCTTGGTATAAATTGTTTGAATTTAGATAAGAGTTAAGACTTAGAGATATTTAATCATGAGGCAGACTTGACTTTAAACGGATTTGGACAGATTACAATTTGGGCTGCACCAAAAGTTTTGTACTCAGCCTGGACCAGATTTAGTCCGCTTGGTATTAAGACCAAAGCTCTTATTATCGACGGACCAAAAAATTTAGTCCGGAGAGTATTGTCGTTTTATTTGAGATTGGTCCGATCCAAGTAGGAACCTGTAACTTAGAGTTGTTCTCAGTCTGCATTATGTCTATATTTCTGAAAGTTTTAAAGATAAGAGATATATCTAAGATCAACAACCAAATTCAATCAAACAAACGATTTTAGTTAATGTTTGAGTTTGATAATCAAGTAAGCTTAAGTATTTCCTTAAACTAAGCTTATCTGAAAAACTCAAGTACTTTAATATGCATACTTTGCTGAAAAAGGCAAATGAAAACTTTGGGTTTCCTTTAAAATTTTTTGATTAGATACGAATGATCATAGAAGGTGAGTCTTATAGCAGCAGTATGTTAAAACGAACTTTATTCAAAGAGTTATTTTATCTTGACATTTTTACTTTATCCATATCGTGTAGTCGTAACAGTAAGCTGTCGATCTAGAGCCGTGAAAGATCATAACGTGATATGCGACTAGTCGAAGTCATGTTTTAGCGACGTACACCTATAAATAGAGTTTAACTGATAAAGAATGATAGACAAGAAATGACTCAAAGAGCATTTTAGAACATCATCATTTTATTTAAATACAGAGTCCCGGATTACATGATCAGAGGAAACGGGACAAGACAAGAACAGAAACTAGTTTTCTCCCCTACGCGCGCGCCCTAGAGCCTCTATGAGCGCATCTCTGGCCTTGAGGAGAGAGGGGAAAGCTTCAAGAAAGGCATCCACGGCAGACTTGTCTCGACAAGCGCCCTTTCTTGACCATCTCGCTAGATAGCGATCAAACTCCTCGAGCTCGCAAGCTACGGATCGTCCCGATCATCGTTGAAACGTCTTTTAGGCATGATGAACTCAGAAAAGAGAAGGGATAAGTTAAGAATTGTATTTTCAGGGTCTCTGGAACGCCTTTTATAGCTATTTCGACAAGAGAGAAGTAAATACATCAAAGTTCGAAGCAACTTTGAAGTTAGAGAAGATGCGGAAAAACTGGGAGATACGGAAAACGAAACGATTTTTGACATAATATTATGCAAAGCTGGGGTAAGAAACCAAGGAAAAGAGCATTAGGATATACATGGTAAACAAAAGTGCTCCTCCTTAGTCAGACATTATCGAGCAATATTTGAAAAATCAATGATATTTAGTTCATTTCTTAATTTTGAAAATTTGGCCTCATCAAGCGGCTTAGTGAAAATATCAGCCAATTGGTCCTCAGTTCTTACATGACTAAGCATAATATTTCCTTTAGCAATATGATCACGAATAAAGTGATGTCGAATTTCTATATGCTTCGTTCTGGAATGTTGGACCGGATTGTTTGCTATTTTTACTGCACTTTCATTAACACACAGCAAAGGTACATTATCAAATTTTATACCAAAATCTAAGAATGTTTGTTTGATGAATAAGATTTGAGCACAAACAACTTCCGCAGACCACATATTCGGCCTCGGCGATGGATAGTGCTCTTGAATTTTGCTTTTAGAAAACCAAGAAACTAAAGACCTTCCAAGCAAATGACAGCTCCCTGAGGTGCTCTTACGATCAATCTTGCATCCGGCATAATCAGAATCTGAGTAGCCTAGAAGCTCAAAAGGAGCACCTTTGGGGTACCATAAACCATACTAGAAGTAAACTTAAGATATCTAAATATTCTTTTTACTGCAGTCAAGTGAATTTCTTTAGGAGCAGCTTGAAATCTAGCACACATACACACACTAAACATGATATCAGGCCTAGATGCTGTCAAGTATAGTAAAGAACCTATCATGGATCTAAAAAGCTTTTGATCAACAGACTTACCTCCCACATCTTGATCAAGATGTGTATTAGTAGCCATGGGAGTCTTTATGATCTTGCATTCTTCCATTTTGAAGCGTTTGAGAAGATCCTTAGTATATTTTTCTTGCGAAATAAAGGTTCCTTCCTTTAGCTGCTTGATTTGAAATCCCAGAAAGAATGATAGTTCCCCAATCATAGACATCTCGAATTCTTTGGCTATCATGTCACCAAATTCTTTACAAATAGAAGTATTAGTACAGCCAAAGATAATATCATCAACATATATTTGACAAATCATTAATGTTCCATTGATGTCTTTTAAAAACAATGTTGGATCAACCTTTCCAGTTTTGAAGTCCTTATTGAGTAAAAAATCTCTAAGACGCTCATACCAAGCTCTAGGAGCTTGTTTTAGACCATAGAGAGCCTTAGATAATTTATACACGTGGTTTGGCAAATTTGGGTCTTCAAAACCAGGTGGTTGTTCAACATAGACAGTTTCATCAATGAATCCATTTAGAAATGCACTTTTTACATCCATTTGAAATAGAGTGATATTAAAATGAGTAGCAAAGGCAAGAAGAAACCGAATAGCTTCAAGACGAGCCACTGGGGCATAAGTCTCTACATAGTCCAATCCTTCTATTTTAGTAAATCCTTGAGCTACAAGTCTGGCTTTATTCCTTATCACCACTCCATTTTCATCTTGCTTATTTCTGAACACCCATTTTGTACCAATAACATTGTGATCTTTTGGGCGATTTGTTAAATCCAGACTTTGTTTATTTCAAAATTGTTAAGTTCTTCTTCCATAGCAATTATCCAATCAGCATCTTCTAATGCTTCTTCCACTGTTTTAGGCTCAATACACGAGACAAAAGAGTAATGTTCACAAAAAGAAGCTTGTCTAGAACGAGTTTGAACCCCCTTACTGAATTCACCAATGATTTGATCTGAGGGATGATCTTTAGCAATGGTATGATGGCTTTTGATGTGAACTGGACGATCTTGTTCTTTTTCATCTTTTTTTCCTCTTGAGTTCCATCATGAGACACCATTGATTGAGTGGGGAGTTCATCCTTGTCTTCTTTTGGTAGAATATCACCCACTTCCATCTTCTTCATTGCTTGTGCTAAGCCATCATCTCCTACATCATCTAAATTCTCATGCTCACCTTGTGAGCCGTTAGATTCATCAAACTTTACATCATAAGTTTCTTCTACCAGTCCAGTGGTATTATTAAAGACTCTATATGCTTTGGATTTAGAGGAATATCCTAGCATGAAGCCAGTGTCACATCTAGTTTGAAATTTTCCCAAATGAGTTCTCTTTTTATAAATATAAACTTTACAACCAAACACGCGAAAATATGATACATTTGGTCTTCTTCCTACCAAGAGTTCATAAGGAGTTTTCTTAAGCAATCTACGAAGATAAAGTCTATTTACAGCATGACAAGCAGTATTGATTGCTTCAGCCCAAAAGGCATCAGAGGTTTCATATTCCTCTAGCATAGATCTAGCCATTTCAATCAAGGTTCGATTTTTCCTTTCAACAACACCATTTTGCTGAGGAGTATAAGTGGCAGAGGGTTCATGCTTAATTCCTAATTCATCACAATATTCAATAATATTTGTGTTAACGAACTCAGATCCATTGTCACTTCTTATTTTCTTGATGGGACAATCAAATTCATTTTGAGCCCTTTTTGCAAAAGTTTTGAAGATTTTTCCAACTTCACTTTTGTTTGGCAAAAAGAATACCCAAGTGAATCTGGAAAAATCATCAACAATTACTAAACAATAAGAGTTACCACCAATGCTGGCATATGAGGTGGGACCAAACACATCCATATGCAGAAGCTCAAGGGGTCTAGTGGTGGACATGATACTTTTAATTGGGTGAGAATTGGCTACTTGTTTACCTGTTTGACAAGCACTACATAGCTTATTCTTTTCAAATTTGACATCTTTCAAACCCACCACAAGCTCATTTTTGAAAAGTTTCTTTAAATTAGACATACCTACATGCCCCAGACACCTATGCCAAAGCCATCCAAGGGAAACTTTGGCTAACAGGCAGGTTGAGATACATGAGGAGTTAGATTTGAAATCTACTAAATAGTGATTTTGAAATCTGAAACCTTTGAATATAAGCTTTTAATTTTTATCAAATACAGTTACCTCATCAGAAGTGAAGTTACAATGAAATCCAAGATCACATAATTGAGTGACAGACAGTAAATTAAAGTTTAAGGAATCAACGAGAAGAACATTGTCAATAGAGTGATCGTTTGATATGGCAATCTTGCCAAGACCTTTTACCTTTCTTTTGATGTTGTCTCCAAAGGTGATTTTGAGACTTGGATCACTTTCTCCTTCAATAGAAGTGAACATTCTTGAGGTACCGGTCATGTGTTGAGTGCAGCCACTGTCTATGACCCAATGTCTGCCTCCACTCTTATAATTTACCTACAAATTCATTTCTTCATTTTAGGTACCCAAATACTTTTGGGTCTTTTGATGTTAGTTACAGCCATCTTAGGTTTGAAAGGATTTATTAGCATGGCCTTAGTTACCCAGATACCTTTAAGTTTCTTATTTAAATTTGAGGGACCTACATATTTCACATTTGCTTTGCCTCGGAAAATCTTTAAATAACATATAATGGGCATCAACCATGCAATCCCTTTTGGCATGAGAAACATTTGCATGATAGCAGTTCTTAGATGCATGATTTGATTCATGACAATAATAACATTGAGTGCTTTTCTTGACAAAAATTTGTTTAACATGACCTGATGCATTTTTATTTGGCACACTGTTGGGTTTATATCCCAAGCCCTTTTTGCCCAAGTTTGGTCTCTGTCCAACAAGAATTTTGTCAAGGATAGCACTTCCCAGAAAACATTTTTCTAAGCCTTTAATAAATGTGGCTATTTGAGCTTTTAGTTTTTTATTTTCGGTTTCAAGCTCCTTGACACAGGAAGCATGTTTGTATTTTCCTTTGCAAGCATCAAAAGAACCACATGTCAAGATCTCTTCTGTTGAAGACTCACATGAGATAGATGTATTACTTAAAGAGACATGACTGATTTTGTTAGACATCATCTCATTTTCAATTTCTAGTTCACAGTAGTTAATTTGCAAGTCTTCATAGTTCTTAACAAGCAAAGCATGACTTGCAACTAGGTCATCATGAATTTGTACAGACTTTTCATGTTCATGCATAAGGTTTTCATACTTGTCTGTTAGCATCCTTTGATCATTAAGCAAGCTAGAGATAGTCTTCTTAAGAGTTCTAGTTGAATTTGTTTTATCATACAGGGCATTATTTAGTTCTTCAACTAGTTCTACTAGCTCATCATAAGAAGGAGAGTCACTCACTTTTTCCTCATCTGATCTTGCCATAAGACAGAGAGGGAATAAGGGTGGCGGTGGAGTTGACTCATCTAGAGCGAGTCCAGCTAGCCCCTTTGACTTCGGACTTTCTTCTTCTGAGGATGAGTCTTCACTTTCACTTTCATCGTCGGTGACCCATTCTCCTATGTGAGCTTCTCCCTTTCCTTT
Organism: Otatea glauca; assembly: GCA_036346275.1. Classification (NCBI taxonomy): domain Eukaryota; kingdom Viridiplantae; phylum Streptophyta; class Magnoliopsida; order Poales; family Poaceae; genus Otatea; species Otatea glauca. The sequence continues at coordinate 42,289,447 of CM070713.1, read as the reverse complement.
CTTCATAAATCTCTTAGAGTAGCTCTTCTTGAAAAACTTCTTCTTTGATTTTTCATGAGTCTTGTCTTCATCCTCATCATCCTTATTCTTGTACTTGCTCTTCTTCTTGATTTTGTTGGGACACCGAGTAGCTATGTGTCCCTTTTCATTGCAATCAAAACATACAACATTAGAAAAAGGATTTTTCTTTGAGTAAGAGTTTGACCTTTCTCTGTCTTTGAAATTGACCCTTCTCATGAGTTTGTTTGCTCTTCTCATGAGTAGAGCTAATTTCTTCACGTCTTCATCTTCATCTTCACTTGACTCATCATCATCTTCTTGGATGAGTCTTGAACAACTTCTTTGGCCTTTAATGCGATGGATTTCTTTCTTGTAGCATCTTCATCACCTGAGTGAGCTCATCACAGATATTTTGCCCGAGAGTTCGGTTCGAGTGAGCCTTTTAAGATCACCACTGTTAGATAGATAAGTGATCAAGGTGTGATATGATCGTGGAAGCACTCTAATCATCTTCTGCATATTTCAACATCGAAATTTTAGTTCCTAGGCCCTTTAGTTCATTTACAATAGGATTTAGCCTAGAGGACATATCATTTGCATTTTCTTGAGGAAGCATTTTGAATTGATCAAATTTTTCCCTAACAACATAGTATTTTTCTTCTTTTACATCGAGGTACCTTCATGAATTTCTTGTAATGTTGTCCATATATCATATGTAGAAGTAAGATTACTTACTCTATCAAAGACTTCTAAGCTAAGACAGAAAATATGGCATTTCTAGCTTGGGCATCATATTGCATATTTTGAATTTCACCCGAGTGGGTTCTCCATATGCAGATTGCCCTTGTGTATGACACGAGGAGGCATAGGCTTCTCTGTAACCCTCCACACATCATACCCATGACTTCTAAATAGCATCTCATCCTAATTTTCCAATAAGCGTAGTTTGTGCCATCAAAAATAGGTACTCTACCAATACTAACAATTGCAGAACCATTTCCCTCAGCCATTTACCAAAGCTAGTTAAGCTAAACAAGGTAAACCTATGCTCTAATACCACTTGAAGGATCGATATGGCCTAGAGGGGGGCTAAATAGGCAATTTTACAAATTCTAGCAATTTTAATCAACTAACCTAATTTTAACGAGAGTAACTTATAGCAAGAATAAAGCAGAATTCAAGCAACTAAGAATAACAGCGAAAGCAATAAAAGAAATGATACAGGAGAGACAAAGTTTTATCCCGTGGTTCAGAGCCACACTCCTAATCCACGTTGAAGCACTTCTTTCGAAGTTCAGCTTCTCCAAAGCTAGTCGCAGTAGCTCTGGTGCTCACTCAGGTAACTCTTTCACTTCTCCAGTGAGGTGAGTTCCAAACCTCTCACAAACACAGTTGCCTTCCACAAACACCTTTGGACAGGTCACACTGTTTACTTCCTCCAAGCTGTCTAGGATCACCAAGATCCAAGAGTAATAAACCTTGCACAAGTTCTGTCTCTTGGTTCACTTTGCAAATCACGCAACTAGACACAGACTTGGAGCTTACACACTTAGGGATGTATGAAGATTTTTGTGTGAAAATGAAGCACAGACTCCTTTTTGAGAATGAGAGCTATATGTCAATGCCAAAGTGTAAGGAGTTCATCTATATTAGTGGCAGATGGCTCAGGAAATGCTTATATAGCCATTTTGGGTGAAAATAGCCGTTACACATGCTACAGTAGCCGTTGGACGTGTCAGATGTCAGAAACAACAGAAAAACACACGTACAATGGACTATGTATCAGTGCTTAGCGATACTGGTTATGTGTATGTCGGACCAAATTTCAGAGTTCACGACGGACCAAATATTTTGGTTCGTAGTACATGGGTTGATCAAGAAGATGGTCTGGCACACAACTGAGAGAGATATATGAGTATCAGACTAAATTGCTTGGTCCGTTACACATAACTTTCAAAGGATTTTGCTTAGGCATAGAGACCTATGTACGTCGGACCAAGATTTTAGTCCGTCATACAAGAACAAAGCAAGAGATTTGCCAGGAACAGGACACATGTACTTCGAACCAAATTTTTTGGTCCGTTATGCATGGACTTCATAGAAGATTGGTTTTAGCAGGAAGACACATGTACTTCGGACCAAATTTTTGGTCCGTTATGCATGGACTTCATAGAAGATTGGTGCCAAGAGCCTTTTTCAACATAGATAAATTTTATCCCGGCTTTTCAATCTAGCAACGGACTTAAAGTAATTAAACACAAATATTTTGTCCGTTTCCTAAGTAAAAACCTCTTTTGAAGATAGAGAATACTTATTTTAGGTTTCGATTAAAAGGAACATCAAAGATTTAGTCCGGCCAAAAACTTATACACTGAAAGGGATGCCGGACCGATTTTTTGGTCTGCTGAAGATAGGAAACCTAAGACATCTTTGGTCCGATACTAAGGAGAGAATATTGCATGTATGCCGGACCAAAATATTTGGTCCGTCATACATAGGCGGACTTTTGACTAAGATGATTTTCAAGGAATGTTTGACCAAGAATATGTGGATATGAAAGCGAGTATATTTTAATCTGAAAAACAGATATACAAAGGGAGTTTTTGTCATAGAATAGATTCAAGGTTTGCAACGGACTGAAGAATATAGATAGGTAAAGATTGGTCCGTTGTACTGAAAGGTATAGTTTTAGAAGGGTAAAGACTAAGTGTCTTTTGCTCCAAGTGATCTAGTTTTGCCTTTGCCTAACAAACTATTTTCTTGTGCAAAGTCCCTCTTTTGGACAACTAAAAAAGATAAAACACCTAGGCTATTCGACTTAAAACATTTCCCAAGACATAAACTATAAACTGAAAGCCTTAATCTTGTTGTCCCAGCTTATTTCATCATAGGTTCCAGCTCACTTTCTTCAAGCTTTGAACATTACTAACTTAGTCATCAATACCAAAACCGTAATAATATAAAAATAAAATTGAGGGGTGCCTAGATGCTATCACCACCGTAGCGTCGAAATTGAATTTGTGGCCCAAAACTCAATTTTCTGGCAATGGCAGAAGTGGGCGGGGCTAGAGTCTCGGCTTGTGGTTGGAGGTGCTTCAGAGGGATGTGGCGGTGTTGTCGGGACCCGAATTCACCAATTCAGACCTACTGTGTTTACCGCACTAGTCCTAGGATCAACGCTAGTGCACATAGCTTAACATTGGTAAATATCACATCATACACAATGATAATAATAATAATAAGACTCCATTTATTGATATAACTAAGTGTATGATCTTATGACCAACTTACATTATTAAGCCACGCAGGGCTAAACTTGAAAAGTAAACTAAGACATATGCAGTGGAAAATAGAAGACATAGATGATTCATGAGTTCACCACAGGCAACTGACAAGGCTCGGACCCTAATGACTCGTGTCCTCCTGGAACTCCTCCAACAAAGGCATAGACTCCTCAACTGTTGATTGTGGTTGTTGGTAAGGGTGAGTATTTGAAAGCACTCAACAAGTTGTGCACAGAATGCAATTCTATGTAGCTATATGCAAGGCTTATTCCAAATAAAAAGGCTAACATGGCTATTTTGCAATAAGCAGCATTTATGAACAAGTACGATAAATAGATTGTAAAGACAGTAAAACAATAACAGTAAATAATAATTTCAGCATTTGTTGAGTAAACCAAGTTTTCAATCCTAAGTCAAGTTTCAACCTTCCATATGGCAATCCCGCCATCCCAACCAAGTTTTCATTTAATTAAACTAACCCTTAACTGTAATTTCGAGCTATGCTCAATACCGTGAGCACAACTATCCAAATAGATTTTCATTCTGCAGAGGTTATGCACTTTACTCACATGATACAACAATACACCACAAAGGCGAGTGATTATAACAAAGCCTTTACAATGCCCTTGCCTTAGCCCAGTACTACCCGCTGAGGTTTCAACACTGAAAGGACTAGTTACCACAACAGGGCCCCCTCATGCGCCATGTGATTTTAATTCGTGAATCCAGACCCACAATACCACAAGCAGTACCTAAGCTAAGACATTGTAAATTAATCAGTTAGGCTGTCCCATACCAGACATGTGGTTGCATGATTGACTCGGGTCAAAGGATTGCAATGTTAAGTCCTTAAGATGATCGAAGCAAGATTTCCACATACCCTCTGCCCATCGGGCCCACCTTGGCACACTGCCCCTTGCCATTTGCCCCAATCTAAGTGGTTACTGTTAGTGTTATGCCCTTGAGGCAATCATTTAGATGATTGTAACATGACTATGTTTATGAATAATAATATGATTATTGGTCCAATGAATGTATATCATTGTATTGATCAACAAGTATGTGACTTGCTTATGAAGCTCTTTACTTAATGATGTAATTCGATAAATATCTCTGATCGGATATCATCGTATAGGACAACGATGAATAGATCAGCACATGTAGTGATCGATGATCATGCTTCATAGATCATGGGATATGGAGATATCATCTATACATTGTGGACGCATGTTGAAGAACATGGGTTAGATAGACCCGCAATGGGACAACTGCGAGAATGTTTCATTCTTATGTGTCATCGGTGTATCTCATACCTAGTAGATGTATGATCCTTAGACACGAGATTGTCATATTCCCTACATGTGTAATAGTTTTCCTTGGGGCTATCAAACACTACTTCCTAACCGGATAGTTATAAAGGTAGCTTTCAAGTTTACTATGAAGCGTGCAGAGGAAGTAAGCGATCAAGATGGAATTTGCCACTCCAATGAAACGGAGATATATGACAAGGCCACTCGTGTGATATGATTAAGGAAGTGCATGGCCATGCCGTGATTGAGAGTCAATCACAACTTATTAATATATCACGGATACGAGAGATGGATTGAATCATCAAAGGATGACATGCTTCTCGCCTTGAGATCAATCTTCATATACTTGGCAAAGGGATTATTACATGAGTACTTTTGATAGGTTCGTCCGATTTGATCATAGTATGTTTGGGAGTTGGCATTCTTTGCAAGAAGCCACTACCAACTATTGGATTGAAAAGGAGTTTTCGAATCCATGTCCAAGCGTATGTGAACTGCGAGGTCACACACTTAATGGGATGGGACGCATTAATTTGGATTGGATCCGTAATTAATGAACCTCGTGGGCTTAGCACTGATGGACCCTAGTTTAGGGTTTCATCTCGTGGCTATATAAGGAGGAGGAGGAGGGTGCGGTGTGCTTTCCCACGGTTTAGGAGTGATTCACTCGAAACCTAGCCTACTCCTCTCGCGCCCTGCCGAGCGACGGTGCTTGCACACGGCGCGCGGCGTTCCATCTCGGGCGTGTGGACTCTGCGGTGGACGCTGCTGCGACTACGGCGTGGGAGGGCGATCCACGGCAAGGCGAGGACGATCCACTACATCGGCGCAACGATTGCGGCGAGGGCGATCCGCTTCATCGACGCGAAGGATTTCGAAGCGGCGTCTAGTGGTAATCTTATCTATGATCCCCTTCTTGCGAGTAGCTTTCTGATTTCGCGGTAGAATTTTTTTTCGTGCTAGCGTAGCATACCGCGTTCCTCTTTAGTTACCACCCCAGTTGATTATCAAGAACCACGTGCCATCAACAATTCAACATCGTTGCATGACATCCATCGCCACTACAACTCAATCTCATTGTGTGATCACACATGATACACAAGTTTATAATATTGTTCCATATTCCATTAGTCAAGATTAAACATTGATGATCAAGGTACATGTGATGACGTGGCATAGCTAAGCAACCTACACGGTCTAACCATCCAATGTTGATTTTGATATTAACCAACTATAATGAACCAATCTAGGGTGACAATAGATCATGGCATACAAATGACAAGGTAGGGTACATATCAAATTGGTAGATTAGCTAGATCCCAATTTAATTTGAAACAATTGTATACGTGAAACAATATGCAATAGAGTAAAAAATATAGCGATTTTATAAACATGGGTTCAACATGATTAAAGCTCAACTTGCCTTGGCAAAGGTCCTGTTCTTGGTCTGGAACTTGCTCTTGGGTTGATAGATCTTCTTTCGAAGCATCGCACAATTCAACATCTACGCGAATCGAAAGAGAAAAGCAAATAAATACCAAAACAAATAGCAAATGAACTCCAAAAAATAAAATAAAATTTACTACAATTTTACAAATTTTTAGAAATTTGAATCACCTCAATCGGAGCTCGTATGAGAGAACAGGCTCAGAGAAGATTCAAAAATTCTAAAAATCAGAAAATTGAAAATCAAATAATAAACCAAATTATTTTTAAACTGAAAATCACATTTATGATGTCAGCATGACGTCAACATAGAGCCGAGCCGATCGCATCATGACACGTGGCCTCGGTCCATGCACCCGATCCACAGAACCTACTCTGGTCCACCGTGAACCCGGCGCACAACACTTCGGCGACTGAGCTGCCACGCGTCGACGTGGCATTGGCCCTCTCGCATGGCACAATCCTAGCTGCACAGCGCTAATCCAATGGTTACCAATCTAAGCCTACGTGGCAAAATCCCGACCGCTTACTCCCGATCCGACAGCTGACGTTACCGATGGCGTTTACTGTTGATACTGCAACATGGCACGATCTCGGTGGTCTGCTGAAGATTTGACGGCTCTCGAGCTCCCTGACGTGGATGGCAGCACCACGGCGCAACTCCCACTGGACTTGAAGGCGATGACCTCAGCGACGGTGCTGCGGCGACAGAACGGCGACGAGTCTTCACAGATCTGATGCGACGCAATGCGAAGACCTCAAATCTGGAACCAGCGCGACGGAAGGTGGCTTGACGGTGGCTCAATGGAGAGGAAATGAGCAGCGATGCCACGGAACTTCAACGAGATCTAGCACACGAACGGCGGCAGCACGGCGACGATGGCTATGGCTACGGATGCGCAACGAGATGGCGAACCTCGGGCGGCTACCCCCTCCTTAAATACTCCCGGCAGACGCACGCAAATCGGAAACCTAATCCTACACGGTGGTGGCGTCGTATCGACGGCGGATTCTGAGTCCTGCCGGAGACGACAACGAACAAGCGTCCAATCGATGATCAACGCCGAAATTTCTCCCAACGCGGCACGATCGGATCCACTCTTTCCAAAACCAACAAATACGATCTAATCTATCCTAATCTAACGCAACGCAATCTCTGCCACTAGATCTTGATCCGACGGTTCGCAGGCACTAGGGTTTTCATCGATACGTTCCGATCACAGCCGCTCCTGCGCGATCCAATAGCTGATCCAACACGATCGACGCGGCTTGATGATGGCCTTACAATGCAGATCCAACGGTCGACGACAAAGACGCTTGAATACAGGCCTAGAGGACTGCATAGCTATGGGCCTCACATGCATAGTGTTGGGCTCTGGCCCAGCACTGTTCATTCGATTTTCTCGATTTTTTAAAAATAATTACAGAAATTAGTTTAACTAGTTCTAGGCATAAAAAATATCAGGAAAAATCTAAGAAAATTCTCATAAATACTTTGAGACATTTTGAACTTAAATAAAATATTTTTAGCCAAACTTTAGATTAACTTTATCTATATTTATTAGTTTTCACAAAAAGGCCAATATACTTAATTTAAAATAAATTCAAATAAATTCTAGAAAAATCCAATAAATTCAGGAAAAAAAATCACAAAATGCACAAATAGCAATAAAACAAAACTAAAGGCAAATTTTTTGGATGTTACAGGTGTCGTGGGAGAGCTCGGGTGGTATTTATAGGCGGCAGTGAGGCGGCGTCGCAATTTGGGCAGATGTGTGAACGACGGCTCAGTTGCTAGTGGCATGGGATTTCTGGGATAAGCGGCTACGCAGGGTATGGGAAGGTCGTGTCGTGGCAGGACATGGCGTAAGTTGTCTTATACGACGGCTCTAGTCAGTCCGAGCGGCGAGATAGGGCACGGTTTGACTGAAGGAACAGAGGGAGGCATGGCAGTGCTCGGTTGAAGATGACGAAGGTGCTGGCTAAGTCCAGGGGCGGTGAACCATGGAAGCAAGGCATGGCCGAGTGGGATCAGGCTTGGGTTTGGTTCTCGCGGCAAAGGTGAGGAAAGAGGGCAATGCAGTGTTCAGCCGAGGAGAGGGCAGGAAATTAGGGTGGCCCAGGCACTCGCAGGTGGGCCAGGATAAGCTAGGTCCCACATGGCAGTGGTACAAAGAAGAAGAAACTAGATTACTCCAGTTTGGACAGATAAGGGTTTTGCATTTAATTGAGCTGTCATTAGTGGTCTATATTTTTTGATTTTTTTATAATTCCAAGGAAAATATTATACTGTCATAAAAATTTCATATCATGATCACATTCGTATGATTTTATAAAATTCTGGCAATATCACTATGTCAATTGTATGTTTTCTGATTTTTATTTTTAGGGTTCATATTAGGTTAAATTTATTTGAAAATTTTTATTTATGATACCATGTGTACATAGGTCACCATAAAAGTTTTAGATAATGATCAAGTCTGTGCAGTTTTATATAATTCTGACAATGTTCTATTTGCTTATTTCCATTTTCTGTTTTTGATTTTCCAAAACCATCAAACAAAGTTTAATATTTCTGAAACTTTTTCTGTAGGATATTTTAATTATTTATATGATTTTGTAAAAATTTCAGAAGATGATCATGTTCGTACATTTTTAATTAAATCTAACAGTGTCATTGTTATTAGTCTTCAAATAAGTTTTTCATTTTCTTCAGGTATTAAATGCTTTCACATTTCTCTGAAACTTTGTGAGAACATACTGGAGTGGTCATGGGTTTTAAATATATTTTCTTTAGATTTTATCCTTACATGGTTTTGAATTTTCAAATATTAGAAAACAAAGATTCAATCAATATAAAAGGTTTTCCTTAAAGACCAAAATCCAAGAAAAATCCAGAAAAGATAGAAATACAAAGTAAAATCATAATCCAAACTTAAATTTCACATTTTATTTTATTTGAAATTTTTGGGCTGTTACATATTTTCTCCATCTTTTTTTCTATTGTGTTTTTAGGAGGAGTTTTTGATGAGATATATGCATTACGCAGTATTCACGTAAGGGGGAGTGTTGAGATATAGCATGACTTTAGTCCTGGTTGTTGAGATATGATTAGACTCTATCACTTTGTTTGCAAATTTGAATCTATCTCTAATAGGTTCTTACTATAAATATGACACCTGATTATACAAGATAATCGATCTAATAAACAGAAAAGAGTTTTACTTCCTTATATCCTATATGTTTTTTATCTATGATTGATCGACGGCGGTCGTCATCATTTTACACCAACTTATACAGAAACTAGTGATACCGCAACACTTATTTGATTTGTAGCATACCCACCGCCATATCACCTGCATACAACGACAATTGGTTTTGAACGCAAGAACTTGACGCAGTAATTTCACAGGAAACATGCATGAGCATGTTCCATCGGCGGATTGGCCACAAGCACCTCCATGCTCCAGTTGCAATACATTATTAAACGACAAAGATAACTTTTTGCACTGTATTTTTTTTAATCGTGTACTTAATGAGCGCAACCCTAGCATCCACAGCTTAACGATTTGTCAAAATACATGTTCTCTCAATGGCGCACAGCAAATTTTCCCAACGAGAGAATACAGACAAGATGAAAGAAACACGGTGAATGCATGCTGTTGAAAACAGTGCATTGCACTGTGGAACAAGGTACAAAGAAACATGATTCCTGCAGGCCTGTCCCCAGTTCACAAAAACCACGAACAAAAATTTCACAACGGAACAGATCGACCCAGAGTACAAGTTAGATTCAATACGAAACATCCTGTATTTGGGCTGCTTTATTTCCTCATTCATTTAGCCGGGAGAGGGAAAAACATTCTTACAGAGGGATCGAAAACAACTTCTTCAACTTCTCTACCTCCAAATAAGCAGTAGAGTACGGGAGGAACTCTGAGAAATGGCTTTGCATCAGATCATTGATGGCCACAGCAAGCTTTGGAATCTCCATGATCTCTTCATTGGTCAGCTTCCGAACAAACCTAGCTGGGTTGCCAGCCCATAGTTCACCGGTCGGAATCCTCCTTCCTGGGGACAGGACAGAGCCAGCTTCAAGGATTGAGTTGGTTTCAACCAATGAATCTTCCATGAGGATGGAATGCTGACCAATGACGCACTCAGGTTCAATAGTGCATGAGCGCAGAAGACAGTATGCACCCACTGTCACATACCGGTCAACAAGTGTCTCAGCTGGAAGTCCTGTAAACAACACAAACTAGAAATGAGATGAACCCAACCGTACATTCGTACCTGACGGAAGGCAACTGTCACAAAAATCATAGGTGATATACATGGGTCAAGGACATGAAAAGTGAAAACACAAGAAAATGAAAGCCCCAAATTGTCCCTCTGAAACATAGAACAAGTTTGTCACCAAATGCTGTAAGTTACATCTAGGCTCTGACCAGACCGACCTGGCCCAAACAAGTGGGGAAAGGCAAAATTTATATCCTTTTTTCTTTAGGTCAACAGGGCAAAATGCTATTATCGTCAGATTGAAAATGAAATGGTCAAGTCGATGAGCGGAAACTGAGATACACATCATCTAACAGAAAATGCGAATATCTCACAGCACTAAATTGCAGGTGCATAATTTCAATCAGGCAGCAGTGCTTAGGTTGCTCCTCATGCAGTTTGAATTATATGGCAGAGGATGCAATAAATTATTAAGAAAATTCAAAGATTCTGAAACCAAGTTCAATAAACATCAATAATGGAATTTAAGAATATGAAAGTAACAACTAACAAATGTATGCATAGTCATGTGTTGGAATCCTATAATGGTATCAGTATAAAAGAAGGATCACGTTTACATGATCCAACCATGTTTACTAACCCAGTTTATAATAGAAGTCAATCATATTATCATGAACAACAATCAGCCATGTGAACAACAGTCAGCCATCTGATCACTAAAGAGATCCCTAATTGTACAATCAATTATGTATATAAACATAAAAAGACATGGACATGCCCATGTAATAACCAACAGCAACTTGGGTATTGACATGGTTAAGAGCACCGGAATGTTCAGTTCAATATGTTACAATGAATTTTTCATGGAGGCAGATGGCTTAGCATTTTATTCTACAAATACTGCAGAAATTTGTGTTCATGAAAATACTATAGATTGCACAAATTTTCTAGGTTGGTCGTGACGAGAATTTAAGAGCTCAACCAATGTGATGCGAATAAGTATTAAGGCACTAATGAATCTGCTAACCTGCAAAGATTCTAGTCAATTATTGCTCTAATATGTGTTCCACATACTAATTTAGTAAATCTCAGTTCAACACCACTCAGCAGCCAGGTTTCTGGCTGCTCATTGGTGGTAACCAGTCACGGATTGTCAAGAAGCTATAGCTAGGGCTTTTGGCACCTGGTAACTCGACAGGAAGCTTCCTGGTATTGGCTGGTTTGTGGTGGGACTTGGTCACTTGGCAGAAATGGGGGTTTTATGCCACTGCGTTTAACTTTTCTTTCTTCATACATGCAAAAAGACTATGAAAATTAATACAGAAGATCGGCAAAACATGCAGATAACCCATCCTAGTTCAATCTCAATAGCACTAACTCTTAATACTCTAAACTGTTCACTTTTCCAATGATATAGTGTAGGCTAGCATTCTCGAATTATCAGTGTGATAACTCTATGGTAACCACCAGGATACCAAATGTTGGCCATAAATAGCAATGTAGCATGCAAGAAACAGCCTTTTATTGTCAAAGCTAAACTTGGATTTAATACTTTGAGTTGCCTTTTGTCATTCGGCCTCACGCTAACAAACAAGCTACTAAGCAAAAACAGAGTTATTGAACACCTTACCACCTCACAAGCTGTTATTCTATTTAAATTATTATAAAAATTCCAATAAAGTTAAAATAAGTGTAAGCATTTCTCAAACCCAACCATAATAAGTTCAATTCCACAGAATTCAATGCGTAAAGAGCATAACCAGATACTTTGTCAGGCATGCACGCACCACACTTCACCCTTTTAAACAACTTTGAATATGGACCATGCTACAGACAATTGGATCAAGGATTGATTACTGCGAGTACTACTACCATTGGGCTGCTCCAAGGCCAATTCTGTACTTACAATTATGGTAACAAAATTGAGGATGACAGTCTGTTCAAAGTAATCGGTTATATATATCTGTTAATACGTATTGCTAAGCCAGTCAATATCGATGGAGCCACTGCACGAATGCTAAAAGCAATCCTTCAACCATATGTGTATTTCATTCAGGATTTCACAAATAAATCGAGTGCTCCAAAGATGCATAATATAGTGCAAAGAACACAATACACAACGGCACTCATCCCATGAATGCCAGACATCCGAAATGTTGCAGCTAAATTGCATCCTTTTCAACTCTCGGTCAAAATTCCACTCCACCAGAAAAGGATGGCACACAAAAGGGTCAGGTCAACTCTGAAGCTGCGCAAGGCATCATGAAACGACCAAGACTAGACATGCCCGATTCCTCACCGTACGAATCAAAACAGAAACATCTAAACCAGCGCACCGCATACTAGATAGATCATTCGAGAACATCCCGAAGGAACTCATGATTGGTCAGATCTGGGTACTAGACAAGGTGATACTAGAAGCGGATCGGGGTTGAGGGTGGGGGTGACCTGTGGGGGCCGACCAGGCAGCGTGGAGCACGCACCGCTCCTGGACGTTGGCGCAGAACCCGAGGGTGATCTTGTTGAGGTCGCCCCGCAGCACGGCGCCGCTCCACACGGAGGCGCCGTCGTGGACGGTGACCTGGCCGGAAAGCACGGCCTCGGGGGCGACGTAGGCGTCGACCGCCACCTTGGGCGCCCACTGCCCGAGCGGCACCAGCTGCCGCTGCCCGCGGTAGTCCCACCGCACCCGATCCGCCCCCGCTGCCGCGGCGGGCGACGTCGGCGGTGGCGGCGCCGCGGCGGGGGAGGGGGAGGGGGAGGCGGTGGCGGAGAGGAGACAGCGGAGGGAGGACGCCGCGACGGCGGAGGCGCGGCGGGAGAGGCGCGAGAGAGAAGCGGCGGCGGCCATGGTGGCGGCGGCGGTGCTGGGGGAGTGAGCGGATGGCGTGATGGTTTGGTTCGTAGTGTCCAGGAGAATAGTGGTGGATTTGGGCTAGGCCATGGGCTTTCAAAACATAACTTCACTAGTGGCGGGCCCATGACTACCGTAGGCTTAGGGCCAGTTGTAATTTCTCTCGAGATGAAGGGAAATTTGTATTTTCACAGGCTAGAAAAAAGATTGGAGATGGTATGAGAGAAGATTTCTCTAGCCGATTCGGTTACTATCTATCTCTTATTTGTGGGCAAATTTGAACTTATCTTTTATGCTTTACTCTATATATTGGGATCCCCCCATGTAAAAGATCAATTGAATAAAGAGAGAGTTCCACCCCTATATCCTGTGTACTCTTTTTCCTGTTTGTATGATCCTGTTGGTGTGCTGTTGATTGATCATGGGCGAACGACTACGTTTTATAACACGTTATCAGCATGAGCTCTACCAAGGCCATCGATCGTGATCGTCTGCCTGCGACAATCTACATGGCATCGATATACATCCGGCTACACGAGATCTACATTACCGCAAGCCCTACGTGAGTACATCCATTATAATAGCGATCCCGCAGATCATATTATTGTTCGATGTACTGTTTAGGTGATTGTTCATGCATGAATACTGTTCATAAAAAAAATGTGGCATCTGCGCCCAAAGCGCATGCCGGAGCCGTTGCTTCTGCTCTTCGAACGGCGGCATGCCCACGCGCCGTGTGCTACCTCGGCTCCCCGCGTCGCACGCCGCCTCGGCTTCCGCCCCGCCGGCGGAGGCGCCGGCGTAGCGGCCCTCGTCACCCTCGCCCACGGCGGTGAGATTCCTCATCATTCGCGCCCGCTGCGCGACCGCCTCGCTTCGTCTCCTCGTGCTTGACAGCGGTCGGCGACGACGCCCGTCTCGGTGGCAACGAACGCCTGTGCCTGCGCTCGGCTCAGCTCAACGGCGCCTGTAGTACCCTTGCCGGCAACCCCATGTGGAGTCCGCGCTCCTCACTGGTGGTGGCGACCTCGGCCACTTGCGCCCGTGCAAATTGGCAGCGAGCCCGTAAGGCCCCGATGATCTACGCCCGAATGGCTTCGACGTGGTTGAACTCGAGCCCGAGCCCACGGCGATGACGGCTCCCGCTCCGGCTTCGACGCGGTTGAGCCCTCACCACCGCTCCGCCAAGGCCTCGCTGCCACGGCCAACTAGCCCATCGTCGCGGCCGTTGGCTCTTGCCACCGCTCACACTCCGGTAGCCGCGCCTTTTTTTTCTTTCGAGCCATGCCACAGGGGAAGGCAGCGGCTAGGAGATGAAACCCTAGCCGCCCGCACTTTGTGATTGCCTGGTTTGGGCCCAGATGGGCCAAACCGGCTCGTTGGCTTTTGCGGGAAATAAAAAAAACAGAAAAATTTTGGCTTTTGCCCCTAGAATTTATTAATTGTGAAAAATTGATAAGAAGTACTAGAAATTAAATTTCCATGTATTTTGGCTTCCGAAAATTTTGGAAATTTGAGCATCAATGGTAGTTTCATCCTCTGAGTTTATTTTCTAGCTTTATGCCATGATTTATATGTTCTGAAATTTATTTTCTGTTATTTAAGTGATTCCGAAAATTGCTTGGTAATTAACAGAAAATGCTAGAAAATTATGGAAAATTATGTATGACCCATTGCTCTGTGTCATGTTACTAGATTAATTTCTTAGCATGTTTTTCATGTTAATATATGCTGGACATATTATTTCCTATCATTCAGTAATTCTGAAAATTGCATAATAATTAGAAAAAAAATCATGAAAAATGCTAGGAAAATCCTGAAAAAATGTGATGATTATCTACTGAATAGATATAGATCAAAACTTTACTGATTCAATAATAAGCATGCAAAATAATATTTTACCTGAAGTAAAATCCCTGTTTTGCTTGTATATAGGATATGTCTCACATCGCCAAGAAAGAATCCACTGAGCTTGCCCTGAATGGCAGCAACTATCTCACTTGGGCAATGGATGCCAAGATCAACTTGACAGCCCGATCCCTTGGAGTTGCAATTTCCCAACCTGAAGCCGGTACCCCTGCTATCCCTGAACTCGCTAAATGCGCAACTTTGCACTTCCTGAGGCACCATCTCCATGTGGACCTGAAGGCCGAATATTTGATGGAGGAAGACCCGATGGCTCTATGGAATTCTCTGAAGGAACGATATAACCAGCAAAGATTCGTTCTGTTGCCAGAAGCACAACGGGAATGGACCCTCCTACGCTTTCAAGATTTTAAGTCAGTGGCAGCATACAACTCTGTCATGCACAAAATTGTTACCAAACTAGCATTCTGTGACCAGAAGATTACAGAAGCTGAAAAAATTGACAAGACATTGTGCACATTCCACCCCAACATGAGGATACTGTAACAACAGTATCGCCATGCAAAGTACCAGAAGTACTCAGAGCTGATATGCATTTTGCTAGAAGCAGAAAAGCACGATGAACTTCTAATGAAGAATCATCAAGTCCTACCCAGTGGGAGTCATGCATTGCCTGGAGCACATGTAAACGCTCAGCAGGCTAACAATAGCCGAGGCCACAGAAAGAGCCAAAGAGAGAAAGGGGATAAATGGAAGAATGACAAAAATCATAAAGGAAGAGGTAAATACTAGTGGAAAATAAAAGGAAATGGATCAGGTCGCTTCCAGAAGAAAGGACCAACAAATAAGGCAAATGATCCTAAACAGCCATGCTTTAGGTGTGGATGTACTGATCATTGGTCACGTACATGCCGCACCCCAAAGCATTTGGTAGAACTTTATATGAAATCCACTGGGAGATTCCAGAAGAATCAAGGGAATAAAGCGGAGGCACATTTCATTATTCAACCTGTTGTTGACAATGGAATGGAATTAGATGATGATCAAGTCTCCAACCCTACAGAAGAATTCAAAAAGGGCCTTCTTGGATATGGTGATACTCCCATGGAAGATGATGATCTTATTGAAGATGAGATAAAAGAATTCCAGAAGAATAAAGATAAATCCCAGGAGGATGATACAAATGATTTGTATGGAGACATGCAGTAGTCTCCTAGTCTTTCTTTTAGAGTCAATGTCACATTATCCTTTTTCTAGAGTCTCCTTAAGAGTCTCTTGTATCAATTTAGTTTTTTTTTTGTTCCTGAATGAACAATGGTCTACGCTCCTGTTGAGCTATTATCGGTCAAATTCAATAAAGTGTAATTTTTTAGGAAATTTATTAAATCCTGCCATGCTTGTTCTGTATTATTTGTTCCTGTCGTAACAGATGTTTGATTGTTTTTATATCTTTAATATAGAACACCTGTATAATCCAATGGCGAAGGAGGAAATATGTCTTGTAGACAGTTGCACCACAAATATAATTCTCAGTGAAACTAAATATTTCCAGACTTTGATTAAGAAAACTGGAAGTATTATGACCATCGCCGGAAGTGATGCTCTCATTGTTGGCACTGGAAGAGCCATAATAGTTCTTTGTATGGGCACTCGCATAATTATAGAGAATGCCCTATTATACCCTGAGTCTAGTCGCACTCTTCTATGTTTCAAAGACATCCGTCTAAATGGTTTCCTCATAGAGACTGAAAATGAGGATGCTATAGAATACCAAATCATGACTAAGTTTGACGGGTGTAATAAACGTGTGGTCGAAAAACTTCCTTCCTTCTCCTCTGGATTATATTACACATATATAAAACCTGAAGTTTATGTTGCGATGAAAACTATAGTTAAAACCCCAGAAATATTTAAGATCTGGCATGATCGTCTGGGTCATCCTGGGTTGAATATGATGAGAAGAATAATAAATAATTCTATTGGGTATAACATAAAAACTACAATCTTTCCTAAACCTAAAGCTTTTATATGCCCTGCTTGTGCTAAAGGAAAACTGATAGTGCGACCCTCTTATCTCAAAGTTAGGGAAGAATCACTGAATTTCCTGGAAAGAATTCAAGGTGATATCTGTGGACCAATTCAGCCCCTGTCGGGCCCCTTTAGATATTTTATGGTTCTAATAGATGCTTCTACTAGATGGTCCCATGTATGTTTCTTATCTACTAGGAACCATGCTTTTGCTAAATTAATCGCCCAAATTATTAAATTGAGATCCTCCTTTCTAGAAGAAAGGAGTAAGTCCATTCGCATGGATAATGCTGGCAAGTTTACCTCAAAAACATTTAATGATTATAGTATGGCTCTGGGCATTAATATAGAGCATTTTGTACCCCATGTCCACACAAAAAATTGCCTTGCAGAGTCATTAATTAAGAGAGTAAAACTTATTGCCATGCCGCTTGTGCAGAATTGTAGGTTACCCACCAGCTGTTGGGGCCATGCAGTGCTGCACGCTGCATCATTAATTCAACTCAGATCAACTGCATACCATGAAACTTCCCCCTTGCAGCTAGTGCGTGGGAAAGAACCAAGCATTTCCCATCTACGAAAATTTGGCTGTGCTGTATACGTGCCAATCTCTCCACCTCAGCGTACCACCATGGGACCTCACCGAAAGTTGGGGATCTATGTAGGTTATGAATCTCCGTCAATTATTAAATACCTAGAGTCAATGACAGGGGATCTGTACACGACTCAGTACGCTGATTGTATTTTTGATGAGGACAATTTTCCGGCATTAGGGGGAGATAAGTACCACATTGAAGAATGCCGGGAAATGGATTGGAATGCCACTGGCATTCAGTCCTTAGACCCACGCACTAAAGAAGCCAAACTTGAAGTTCGGAGGATAATAAGTCTGCAACAAATAGCCGATAATCTGCCAGATGCCTTCACAAATCATAAGGGAGTGACAAAATCTCATATACCTGCAGTAAATGCACCTGAAAGAGTGGAAATACCCCATAAGGTTATTGAACCCACTCTTGCCCCTCATGACAAAAAGAGGGGGAGGCCTCTAGGCACACGGGACTCAGTTCCACGGAGACGTCCGCAGAAACAGAGAATCGAACAAGTGAGATCACTACCTGAGACAGTTGAAGAAGCTCAACCTGATGTTGAGAAAATCTCTGAAGTGAGCCGTCCTGAAGATGGTAACCTCCCTGAAGTGAGCCATCCTAAAGATGGGAATCCCAGCGAAGATTTGTGCACACAAACTGACGCTGGGAAGTCGGAACACCCAGACTTCGTCGTTGTGGGAAATCACGACGAGCTGGAAGAAATGAATGAAGAAATTCCACCAATTATGTGGATTCAGGAAAATTGTATAAAAGAAAGACTACAGTTGTCGACATTTATTTCGCCTCTAAAATTGCTAAAACTCTTGAATTGGATCCAGAACCAAAGTCCATGGCGAGTGCGAAGCGCCGATTGGGTCAAATGGAAAGAAGCAATTGAGGCGAGTGCGCTCGCTTAATAAAGGAAAGTATTCGGTCTGTTGACCGAACACCTCCTAAAGTGTTCCTGTAGGATCAAAATGGGTTTTCATCAGGAAGAGAAATGAAAACAACCGGTGGTGAGATATAAAGCGAGGCTTGTAGCCCAAGGGTTCACGCAGAGACCCGCAAGATCGATTACGATGAAACCTATTCTCTGTAATGAGTGGAATAACGTTCCGATATTTAATATCAATGGCAGCTGGCTTAAATTTAAAAATGCAGTTGATGGATGTAGTGACCGCATATTTATATGGGTCACTGGATACGGACATTTATATGAGAGTCCCTGAAGGAGTCAAAGTTTCGGATCCTAATAATCGCAACGTGTATAGCGTCAAACTGCAGAGATCGCTATACAGATTAAAACAGTCGAGGAGAATGTGGTATGACCAGCTGAGTGAGTTCCTCCTGAAGAAGGGATACTCGAATAATGATGATTGTCCCTGTGTGTTCATAAAGAAATCCCAGAATGGATTCTGTATCATCTCAGTATATGTCGATGATTTGAATATCATCGGAACCACAGAGGAGATAAAGGAAGCAAGTGCTTACCTCATGATGGAGTTTGAGATGAAAGATTTGGGTAAAACTAAATTTTGCTTAGGCCTACAGCTAGAGCATTTTCCAGAAGAAATCCTTGTACACCAGTCTTGCTATACCCATAAGGTATTGGAAAGGTTTAATATGGATAAATCACATCCTTTAAAACCCCCCATGGTCGTGAGATCCCTTGAAGTGGATAAAGACCCTTTCAGACTAAGGATGGAAAATGAGGAAGTCTTAGGACCTGAAGTTCCATATCTAAGTGCCATTGGAGCGCTTATGTATCTCGCGAATTGCATAAGGCCTGATATTGCATTCGCTGTGAATTTGCTAGCAAGACACAGTGCAGCCCCAACCAGAAGACATTGGGCTGGTGTCAAGACTTTACTCAGATACCTCCAAGGTACTCGAGATCTTGGATTATTTTTCCAGAAGAACCAAGACTTAACCATGGTGGGATACACGGATGCTGGCTACCTGTCTGATCCCCACAGTGCCAAATCACAGACTGATTTTGTGTTTCTCTGTGGTGGCGCAGCCATTTCTTGGCGGTCTTGTAAACAGACTTTGGTAACTAGTTCTACTAACCACTCAGAAATCATAGCTCTGTATGAAGCCTCACGTGAATGTGTTTGGCTACGACGTGTGATTAGCTACATCCAGAAGTCATGTGACCTTAAAACCGTCGATACCCCCACAATTATCTATGAAGATAATATTGCTTGTGTTGCACAAATGCAATTGGGTTATGTAAAGAGTAATATCACGAAGCATATTGTTCCTAAGTTATTCTATCCTCACGAACTCCAGAAGAACGGTGAGATAAAGATCCTGCAAACTAAGTCATGTGAAAATCTTGCAGATTTATTCACTAAGTCCTTGCCTAAATCCATATTTCAAATATGTGTTAAAGGCATTGGAATGAGAAGACTTAGAGATATGCAAAGTTCAGGGGGAGTGAACCCTTGAACCATAACCCTTATGGTGATCCTGAAGATCCTAATATAAATCTAGAAAATTATAAGTTGTACTCTTTTTCCCTTAGTGAGTTTTCCTAAAGTTTTCTCACGTAAAGGTTTTTAACGAAGCAACTAGTGCAATATAAAGTGCAAGTGCAATGTACTCTTTTCTCCATCTCCTTTTCTCACTGGGTTTTTGAGTGGAGTTTTTAACGAGACATGTGCATTACGCAGTATTTGCCTAAAGGGGAGTGTTATGAGATAAGATTTCTGTAACCGATTAGGTTACTATTTATCTCTTATTTATGGACGAATCCGAACTCATCTCTTATGCTTTCCTCTATATATTGGCCTTCCCCCATGTAAAAGATCAATTGAATAAAGAGAGAGAGAGTTCCACCCCTATATCCTGTGTACTCTTTTTCCTGTTCGTATGATCCTGTTGATGTGCCGTTGATTGATCGTGGACGAACGACTACGAACGACTACGTTTTATAACAGAAGGCTCCTCAAAGGTGAACATTATAATTTTTTAGGGCACGTTATCTAGGATCACCTACTACTCCAGTGCTTCAAGATTCGCGTGATTTAGTATATTTTGCAGAGCATAGAGCTATGGAAACACTAATCGAATCAGCTTCTTACACTCTCCAATAACTGTAGTGCCGTGCAATACTAAAAGTGAACAGGTTGGCCACGTTGTAGCTTGAAGTGCAAAAAACAAGTTGGATCGATATGAATGTTTTGTGTTTGTTCAGTGAGATAATATTTCCTTGCCGTAAAAGAATGAAATAATTTTTCCATGAGCTCTTGTCAGAAACAAGTAGTGTCAGTTGGACCACGAACTCATTCCGTCCAACGAGCGTATTGCATTTTTCTACTACACTGTTTACTATCAACTGTGCCGCATCCTCACGTAGTCATGTGCCTTCTTCGCCGTGCAACTTTGCACCAAGGAACTTTCAGTGATACCGGCAGAAATGCTAAACCATGCGCATCGAGGATCTGATTTGCAGCTAAGCTAACCAACAATCGCTTGACTGCTAACCCTGCTACAGATTTGCGCCATTTAGACGTGGACAGCACAAAAGCCCGTTTTGTTTTTGTTTTTTCGGGTGAGATCGTACGTTCAGGGCGTCGATCGTGTTGGGAACAGGGAATGAAGGAATCGATGAGGATTTGTCGCCGGCCACGAGTTCATTTTCCGTTTGCTCATTTTCGAGCAGGCAATCATCATAATAGATCAGGGCATCATTCAGTCGAAACAAAGAGAAATTCGGGGATAAAGCATGAATAAATACATGAACAGGTCGAAACTGAATAATAGAAAGAGAGAAATCACGACAGCTACTCGATTTTACTGCCCATACATACGCCCAACCCATGACCGGGCCCGATCGTGCCATCGATCTCAAATTAAAGCCCAGGCAAAACAGACAAGCATTTCAGGCGCCCATCTGTCTCTAGTAAAAAGAAGCGCAGAAGAAGCAACACCACGAACACAAGTACAATGGACTAGCTAGCTAGTAAAGAAACGAGATGGGGCTGGATCAGATTCGGAGCGATGGAGCAGATGATGGGGCTGCGCTAGCCGGCGTAGATATGCACCCCGATGGCGATGAGGAAGATGGTGACGAGGGCGAAGTAGAGGACGGCGTGGACGAGGATGGAGAGGCCGCTGGTGTGCATGTTGCCGAAGGCGATGATCCGGCCGTGCGCCGGCAGCTGGAACAGCAGGCCCGGCGTCAGCAGCACGAACAGCACCGTCGCGATCAGCACAGGGCCCCAGTCCGCCATCTCCAACCCTCGATCTGCTGCTAGCAACTCTCGATCCCCAAAGTTTCAAATTTTTGGATCTCTCTCTGAAGCAAGTGGGCAATGAATGCTCGGAGGGGGTGGTGTAACGTTGCGTTTAAGTAGGTGCTGCGCTAGTGTGGTGTCCAAACGGTCGGCGAGAGAGCCGCCCCCCGGGTCACTGACGTGCCGGGCTCGCGAGGATACGTGGAGGAGACACGCGGCGGGTCATGCGGGCGGCTCACCGATCGCCTCCACGGCAGGTGGGCCCGCGAGTTTGCATCGGACCCACCTGTCACCGTAATGGTTGAGCCTACGAGGGAGAGAGTGGGATACTACTGGCTGGGTGAGCTGTCAGGCCGGGCCCCGTTTCTCTACGTTACTCGGCGTCGACGACTTTTCAGATCAAATCCTTCACGGCTTCGAGGCCTTTTCCCGTTCCTCGATTCGAAAAACCTCAAACGTCGCGTCGCGTCTCTCCCACGCTCGCGTGCCTACGTGGCGCTCCGTTTCACGCGAACTGCTCGCAGAGATTTTCTACTGTTGTAGCCGGATGAATTTTTTTTTCCCACGATCCGTCGATAGAAGAAATAGCAAAAATAGCCCATCTACAATATAATCTAACGGACCTGATTCGTGGGAATTTTTTTATTTTTTTATTACCGATCCCAACGGACCTGATCCGCGGGAAAAAAAATTTAATATTTTTTTCCCCGACTTCCAACGGACCGTCCGCTGAATTTTTTTTCCGACTCATGCGGACTGGAACCGTAGGAATTAGCGAGTTCCAGCGGTTCCAGTCCGCTGGAACTTGCTGGGGTGGGGGGCGGGCGAGGGTGGCACGGCGACGCAAGTGGGGAAAACAATTTGTAGGACTCTATGGATGTTGGAATTTTTTTAAATTTTTTGTAGAGGTTCGTGACACATCAATGATATTTTCATAAAAATTTCAGAAGATTATCATATATGAGGAATTTTTAAAAATTCGAACATTGCAACTGTCTTGATAAAACGCTCACAAGTTAATTTTAACCGAACGAAAAATGAAACAAACCACGTTAGAGATTTTAAATTTTTTTATCTATGATTATGATGCATCATTAATATTCCCATAAAATTTTCTGATGATGAACAAGCTGTATGAATTTATTAAAATTTAGACAGTGCTACTATCCTGATTAAAGCCATACCGGCAAAAATGAACGAAATAAAAAACGGTGTAAACCACTTTAGAAATTTTTGAAATTTTTTGTGTATGGTTATGATGCATCATTAGTATTCTCATAAAATTTTCTGATAATGAACAAGCTGCATGAATTTATTAAAATTCAGACAGTGCTACCATCCTGATTAAAGCCATACCGGCAAAAATCAACCAAATGAAAATACACAAAAAATTTCAAAATTTTCTAAAGTGGCTTGTACCATTTTTTATTTCGTTCATTTTTGCCGGTATGACTTTAATCAGGATAGTAGCACTGTCTAAATTTTAATAAATTCATACAGCTTGTTCATCATCAGAAAATTTTATGGGAATATTAATGATGCATCATAATCATAGATAAAAAATTTCAAAATTTTGTAGCGTGGTTTGTTTCATTTTTTGTTCTGTTAAAATTAACTTGTCAACGTTTCATCAAGACAGTTGCAATGTTCAAATTTTTAAAAATTCCTCATATGTGATAATCTTTTGAAATTTTTATAAAAATATCATTGATGTGTCATGAACCTCCACAAAAAAATTGGAAAATTTTCAACATCCATGAAGTCCTACGAATTTTTTTCCCCACTTGTGTCGCCCTGCCACCCCCCACCCCCGCCCCAGTGAGTTCCAGCAACGGGAACTCGCTAATTCCTGCGGTTCCAGTCCGCACAAGCCGAAAAAAATTTAATTTTTTTTTCAGCGGATGCTATTCGCTGAAAGTCGGGGAAACAATATTAATTTTTTTTCCGCGGATCAGATCCGCCTGGAATCGGTAATAAAAAAATAAAAAAAAATTCCCGCCAATCGGGTCCACTAGATTATACTATAGACAGGCTATTTTTGCTATTTCTTCCGATCGGCGGCTAATCGTGGGAAAAAAAATTTCATCCGACCTGCAACAGTAAAAATTTCCTCGTAGATGGTCGCGTGGCCGTGGCTCTCGTCGCACGTGGGGCCGTAGGTTTTCTAAGGTGTGTTTATGTGTTTGATTTCTTAAAAAATTATGGTACATATATGATATGATTAAAAAAATTATTTATGTGTTTGATTTTTAAAAGAAATTATTCTATCTTGAAGAGTGAAATACAAATTTGAGAAACATTCTTTATAGATGTTGAACCATTCTATTCATCTAAAACAATGAAACCAAACAGTACCAAACTATCTCATCTAATTTAACCTCATCCTACCAACTAAACACACCGTAAACGTTTTATCCCCAGAAGAGGATAGCGAATAGCTAGCTTCGTGCACGTCGTGTTACCCGCAATAGCGAACAGCTAGCTTCGTGCAATCGGTTCGGTTTGGATCGGACATCGCTTTCCTCGAATAGTAAACAATATTTTTTTCAAATTCGGAGTCACATGTATATAACAACGGATATGAATATGGTATGGATAATATCGATCATGAATTCGAAATGAATACGGAATGGAATCGATACTGCTCCGAATATGTTTTGTTGGATATCGCACGAAAAATGATACCGTATGTAACACATATACAATGATTAATCAGTCTTACGAGTTTAACATGCAACATGATTATCGCAATTTAATAGGTTATTTTATTAGGTAGTCCAACAAAATTGCAAAAGTACATTTCTGATGCGGCATTCTCTCCCACTAGAAATTTAAAAAAGCTTGTGCTATTAGGTACATTTCTGATATTTAAAAAAGCTTTTAGGAAATTTAAAAAAGATTGGAATTTAAAAAAGTACATTTTTGATATGGCCATATATGTCATTCAACAGAGGCTTGAGCTATTGGGCTGGGCTAGTCGGCAAAGACTTGGGCTATTAGGCTAGGCCAATTTGAAGTTGTTTGAATATGGCTTGTAAATTTTCAGATATTCGAATATAGTTTTTTAGGATTATCTGATAATATAATTAAAATATCTCGATTCGACGGATAGTGATATCCTGAATCTGACATCGAATATGAAACCGATGACGAATTCGAAAGCTATTCAACAGGACTAGACAAATTTGAGCTGAATAGATCCGATCGATCGACATCTATCCGATATTATTGTACCGCTAGCTACTGTACCCGGTTTTTCTTTCTAGTTGCTTGCAACTAAAACTCGCCGGCTCCGGGCGTTCCACTCCGGATACGCTCTCATCTTCAATGAGTACCCCCATACACACATATATATATATACACACACGGAAGAGTTATTCTGCACCTAAGGGTAGAATAGTTATTTTATGCGTCGGCTGAACAAGAGCATGCAAACCATCCTACCCATCCTACGTGACTTTATGTGTTGATTAAGCCTATCAGTTATATGCCCAACCAACTAATAAATATGGTTCCTTGTTTGTACTAGAACATTTTTTCTTTGATTAAGCCATAACTTTTTATTAGTAGCTCCGATTTCTGAATGGTTTTCATCGGTAACTTTCTGACGATGAGAGAAACATAATGATATAAATCTCCCCAATAAATACCATATGAATAAGATTTTACTACTAAATGAACACAAATTTAATGAATCTATCGTTAGATTTTACTACTGCATAGATTCCATAGGTTACTGAACCCCCTAGAATATCACCGGAGGATGAGTTGTTAGCATGACAGTAAAATCTAACAACACGTTTAATAAATTAGAGTTCATTTAGCAGTATATTTGATCCGTTTCGTATTACCGCTATCACACGATTATAATACGTCACGATGAGATTCGGTACTGAAATCTAAAGATCTGACTAACAAATTACAATACATTTTAGAGTAAATTGGTGGTAGCTATAAAAGAAGACGTGCTTCGAGACGTCATCGCACACTTGCCACGAACCTGCTGTGGCACAGCCGTGGTCTCCGACTCGCCGTGAAGCCGTACCGCTCCCCTCTGTACACCAGCTCCTGAAAGAGGTATAGATGTTGATGTACACTACCAGCGTTAGGAACCTAGTATCCTTGCCGAGGTTGTCGGTAGAGATGGGTGTCGTGTCATGCCGAGCTAGTTCGGCACGAGTTTATTGTGTTTCATGTCTGAATCATGTTGGGTTGCGACAACCCGTCGTGTCCACCTTGCCATGCAGGCCCGGCTCGTCTTCGGTGAGCCCAGACATAGCCTATTTGTGCTTCGCACCTACTTCGTGTCGTGTCAGCCCAGACCCGGCCTATTTGCACTATTGTGACAAAAGGAAAGGAACCAGATACGCACGGAGCTGAGGCAACGGACACAAATGTTTGGGGGAAAGAAATAAATTTTATTCATTCTTGAACAGATACAGAGTTATTGCCTCGTTAAAAACCTTACACCCCGGTGTGGAGTACCCCCGATAAGGAAAAGAGTACAGTAAGTACGTACATATGCATAGATTACTCGAGACCGAGATAGTAAAAGTCGGCTATTGTGCCCGTGATCTCCGGATCCTCAATCTGATGCTGTGTCCTATCATCTACACACTCTCAGTCTTTGAGGTATGTAATTGCCCCAATCATCTCAGGTCTAAGAGACGACCTCTTCGACTCAAGTATCCTACCCACTAAACTGAAAGTGGTTTTCGATGAGACAGTGGACACTGGAACCACAAGTACGTTCCTTTCAAAATGCGATAGCACGGGATAAATAAGTATGATTCTTTCACCACAAGAGCAAGCTAAGTCGATTATCCTTATCGATGTCAAACTCGCTCTCCACGAAAGGCGTCTCGAGGTAGTAGTTGATCTCTACTCATGGATTCCATTGCGACCTGCTTGGCGCTTCAAAAGACGAATTAGACGCCTTGCTTTTTAGATTCTTCGATATATTTGAAGCAATCAAACTGCCTCGTGCTTGTTGCGTTGTTGAGGTAGATCTTCTTGCTTCATTTCTGCTGCCAAACTTTTCATAATATTTTATCGAAACCTCTGAAAAACTTATAATAAACGTGAGTATAGGCCTTAGAAAAATCAAGATCGAATGCTTCACCTATTCCCTCGAAGGTGCCCTGCAAATTAGATAATTTTCTCTAAGGATCCAGAATAGTAGCAAAGCAGTAGAGATGTGGAATAGCTTGAAATATTTAAAAAAAAAATCCATTGGTTCTATAATGGGTTGTAAAATATAATTATCTTTGTTTTCTTTGAAACTGCTAGCAATAATCCAAAACCACTCGATGATTAAGCAATAAGTTGGGTAGTACACACCGAATAACATATTAGTTGCATTGTAAAAAATTTCTAAAAATTTACAAAAATGACACGCAACTCCCAATCGACATCATAAATCAACAGCTTACCATTATTGCAATTGTTGAACACAGTGATAATGTGCTTATAGTCCTTGCACCGCTCTAGCATAGTATATGTGCAGATAATTTAGCTTGATATTATTTACAAATAGCATGCACTACCTCACGCCCATTCACAATTTCAATGGTTCTATCCATATGTTGTCAGTACCATGCCTATCGGCTGCCGGATATGGACGTCCATCCCAGATGCACAAATGTAGCGCCATAATAGCTCGGTGCAAATACCAACATCCACCCACTGGGAATGTAAGAGGCATCCTCAATGTCATGCGTACCGTCTAAATGATGGTCATCTATGCCATAGTCTCCTATGCTAGGGGAGAGTTAGCACGGATCGATCTCTTGATCCCGATAAGGACTTGGAGAATAAGGGCATGCTCTCCAGCTTTTGTTCTTGCCAAACATTTTGTTTCGTGATAGGAGAGGACAAAGAGAGAACAAACTCGTAGTAAACAAAGAGAACAAACTCAGGAGAGAAGATTGAGAGAAGCAGAAAGCGAACTAAGGGCAAAGGTTGGAATCGGGTGTTGAGGAAGTGAAAACCCGATGGGGGGTTTTATAGCGAGCAAACTGAACAGCTGAACGTTAGAATCAGGCGCAGGATGGAATTACGCGAACATTAAAATCATCTTTATTTCATTCACGCATCACACCGCTATCCGCCTCTATTTCGTGAACGTTGCTATCTCTGTGTTTGAGGATCTACCTGTTGCTCCCTCTTTTTCGCTCTCTCTCCCATTTCCCCTATCTTTTTCCGCTCTATTCCCCCCTCTCTCTCCCTCTCTCTCCCTCTCACTTTTTCCCCACACAGACGTAGGCTTGGCCAACCTCACTTCTGAGGCTCCCTAACCTCGCAGTTCACACTCCCCATCGTCGTCGCACCCTTGGCGCTTTCACCTCACCATCGCCCCTAGGCCCCTCACCTCCCCACTGCCCAATCAGGACCCGAATATGCAAATTCGGAACCTCTATGTATTGTACACTAGTCCAGGATCACGCTAGTGCACGTAGTCTCAACATAAAAGAATATCACAATCATACATAACGAAAACATAAATAAGACATCATCAATTTAAGTATAACTTGTTGTACGACCTTATGATCCACCTTATACATGAATACGTCACGCAGGGCTAAGATTAAGAAATAATGAAACTGCAATGAAAATAAATTATTCATAGCAACCCTTCAATTTGCCACAAGCAACTAACAAGGTTCCCACCCTAGTTCATCATCTCCTCCGGGAACTCCTTCTCGTAAGCAGGTGTAGACTCTTCTCCAACTGATTATTTGTTGTTGCAAGCGGTGAGTACATAAAGCACTAAACAAGTTGTGCATAGAATGCAAGTCTATTAAACTATATGCATGATTTATTCCAAATGAATAGCTGAATTAGTTATTTCGCAATAAAGTAGCATTTATAAAAGAGTACAATAAATAGATTGAAATGATAGTAAAAACAAATAATAATAACAAAAAAATTCTCAGTTATTCCCCAAATAACCTGACTTACAACCTTAAATAAATTTCCATAGGCATACCGCCTCCATTCCCAAGTTCATTTTATCAAAAATCTAACCCTTGACTATAATCCTCTAGAATTGCTCAATACTGCGAGCACGGCTATTCAAATAGGTTTTATATTCTACAGAGGTTATATACTTTACCCATAAGATATAATCATAACACCACAAAGGAGAGTGATCATAACAAAGCCTTTACAATGCTCTGTCTAAATCCAATACTGCCCACTGAGGTTTTAACACTGATAGGACTGGTTACCACATTCAGGGTCCCCCTCTTGCACCATATGAGTCTACTTGTGCACTCAGAACCCACACCGCCACAACAATACCAAAATCTAGACATTACAAATTAATCAGCTAGGTCTGTCCCAAACTAGACATGTCGTTGTATGAATGACTCAGTTTAAATGCTTGCAAGGTTAAGTCCTTAATTGACTAAGGCAAGACTTACCCAAAAATTCACTATTACCATTATACCATCAATTTCCATTTATCAAAAATAATGCGACCACCCAAATGCCACATTGGCCCACCATAAAATTACAACCCATGCCACTTGCCTCAGTCTAAATCATTTTATGACCTCAGTGGATTACCATGGACCACGTGCCATCAACAACATCAACAGCATTATGTGACAACACCTAACACATATTTTCATAAACATGTCCCATGTTCCATTAAGGAAGATTAAATTTGCTCACATAAAATGATATCAATAATTCGTTACATGGCTAAGCAAACTATTCATGTTCTAACTAACCCACTTGCCAATTAATAACTACCAAATAATAAAGAACCACATACGAATGACAAGGTTGACATAACTCAAATTGGTTGAATAGCTAATCCCAAATTAATTGAAAGAAGTATATATTGAATTAGCATGCAATAGTTTAAAATAGTATAGCTTTCAAAACATGGTTTCAACATGATCAAAGCACAACTTGCCTTCAAAAAGCTCTTGATCCTGCTTTGGACCTTGTTCTTGAGTTGGCTCCTCACTCACGAACACCTCGGGTACTTCGACGTCTACGTGAAATGAATAATAAAGCAATAAATACTTAAAATAGAGAGTAAACTCAACTCCAAAATAGAGATCAATTTTACAAATTTTTAGAAACTAGAATCACCTCAATCGGAGTTCGTATGAGGGAGAACGAGCTTTCTAAATATTTGAATAAATAAGAAATCAGAAAAATAGAAAATCCGAATTAACTAAATTATTTTTCTACTAGAAATTCTGATTTATGATGTCATGCTGATGTCAGAGATGAATAACCGAATAAAATAAATTGAGAAAATTCCTATTAGACTGACAGGTGGGCCTGGGGTCCATAGACCCAATCCACGAAATAGTGCAAGCTCACGGTGGACTTGCGCTACTGTAGTGGACCAGCTGACGTGGCAATGACACGAGTGGCAACATGTGGCGAGACCCAGGGCTAAACTCATGGCACTACTGCGGCGGCGACACTTGGCTTGATCTGGTTCCTTCGATCTAGATCCAATGGTTAAGACACGATGAACACAGTGACGGTGAGAATGATTGCTGTGCTAACACATGGCTTAATCAAGACCGTACACATCAGATCGGATGGCTGATACTACTGATGAAGCGGTAGGTCTAGGGTTACCCCGGTTATAACGTGTGGCGAGATCCCGATCGTCCAACATAGATCGAACGGGCTGGGCTTAACTACAGTTGTCATAGTGCTACGACACGCGGCAGAAACCTATGCGTTCACGTAGGATCTAATCGGTAAGCACGGCGGACGGTGACGATGGCTTAGCGGTGGTGCAACACCGGAATCTTACCAGAGTTGAATAAGACAACTTGAGCGCAGTGCTACAGCAACGATTTTAGCTCGAGTCTTCACAGGTTCGACGCGTCTACTCACGGCGAACTCAGATATGCCCTTGGTCACGACAGAACGGCTGTCGGCAATGATCTAGCAATGAAAAATGACAGCGCAGGCTTCGTCCAACTTCGACGAGCTCAAGCGGCGGCTAGGGCGAGTCTCGTGTGGCGTGCTATGGGGCAAACTGCGTGGCATGACAAGGTGATCTTTGCATGGCGTGCGGGGTATTAAATAGGGCATCGATGTCCGAGTTCGGTGCAATTTTCATGAAGCAATACACGACGGCGATAGAGTCCGGGCTGCACACGGCGAAGGTGATGCGGAAAGATCCTAGCCGTCCACTTGGCAGCGAACTAACGGCTCATGTGTAAGGACAACTTGGCGACTTCTCAACCGACCGATCAAACATCAACGGCTCAGATTTTTGGGTTTTTTCGCTGGACTGATCGGCGGTAGTGTGGATCTTGGGCTCGGCCCGCATGGCTTTGGCCCAACACTATTCATTAGGCTTTTTAAAATATTTAGCAATTAAAATAAATCTCGAAATAAAATAAAGTCGAAATAAATAGCAAAAATACCCAAAAAATTTCAGAAATCTAGAAAATATTTTAGGGCATTTGGAACTTAAATAAAATATTTTCAACAAAACTTTATTTGAACTTTTCATATATTTTTGAAAGACTTTAACACATGGATTAATTCAAATAAATTACAGAAAATTCACAAAATATAAAATGCATAATAAATCTATACAATCCAAAAATTGGGATGTTACAAATCTCCCCTCTTAATAGAATCTCATCCTCGAGATTTAGAGCTAACTAAGGAATAGATTTGAAAATTCCAACTTCAGATCCTCTTCACGCTCCTATATAGCTTCGCTCTCTGCATGATTGCTCCACTACACTCTGCAGAAACACACTGACTTATTTCTGGTTTTGCAATCAGCTACATCCAAGATCTTGATTGGCTGCTCCTTGTAAGTCAAATCATCCTGCAGCTCAATTGACTCTAACGGTGTCTACTCTACGGGTACTCGAAGACACTTCTTCAATTGAGACACATGAAACACTTCGTACTCCTACCAATGACTGCGGTAATTCTAACTGATAAGCAACTTCTCCTCTGTGGCTCAAGATTTTAAATGGACCAACATATCTTGGTACAAGCTTTCCTTTGGCATGAAACCTTTTAACTCCTTTGAGAGGGGTAACTCTGAGATACACAAAATCATCAGGTTCAAAACTTAGTTCACGGTGACGATTATCAATATGACTTTTTTTTGTCTTGACTGGGCAATCTTTAGTCTCTCTTTGATCATAGCAATCTACCGAACGGCTTCTTTAAGAATATTTGGTCCAAAGACAAGACGCTCTCCTGTCTCATTCCAATTTAGAAAGACCATGTGGAGGTCCAAGTGTGTGATGAGTAATTGACTGTATTCGAGCTTTTGGTGCTCAAGGTTGAGTTTGATTTGAGTCTGTCCAGGTTGAAAACCAGTGACTGGACCTTGAGTGGTCTGGAATTTGGCTGGTCGAAGACCAGTGGTCGAGTGACTCAAGTAGAGTGAGAATCGAGAAGTATCGAGTAGGGATGCTGCCAGGTCAAGCAGCGGGTTAGCTCGAGTTATGCCCCGTCAGCTTGTGGTCAAGTGACTCAAGTAGAATGAGAATCGATAAGTATCGAGTAGGGTTACTCGATGCTCAATATTGACTCATCGACTCGATTTTAAGCAAAGTGGGCAATGCTATGTGATGTGTTTCCTTGTTTTTGATGGTTGCAGGACAACGGTGCTAGGTCATGGTGAGGGAAGGATGACCGGGACTAGGTGAGGTGCGTCGGAGGTCCAGACGGTCGAGGATCGCCGGAAGATGATCGGAGATGGAGTCGTTGCAAACCCAGAAGACAAGGAATGGATGAGATGCTAGCTAAGAGCTACTCAGATCAATGAGGACCGTCGGATCGCGGTTTAGGTGATAAAGTAGCGGGTCTAGTTATCATGCCTTGAAAACCCGATGTGCTTGTTGGGTTTCGGGTTAGCCCATGTAAGGCTATGTGTGGGAGTCATCCTAACCCTTGATGGTGGTCCTTAGGGTAGAAGAATCTCATCCAAGGGTGGAGGGTGACTCAAAGGTAGTATAAATAGAGGGGGAAGAGTGGCCTTCCTCTATGGAAGGATTTAGAGGTTTTGGCTCTTTGAGCTTTTTGCCCACTTTGTTGTGAGTCTTTGTAAACCTTCCTTCCAGAAATACAAAACACTTTCTATTATGCTTGAATTTACATTACGCATTAAATCAGCAACTTACTTTCAAGCATTTAAATTATGCACTTCATTCTTGCAATCTACTTATGCGCAATTTGGATTTACCTCCCCTCCTTCTACCTGCTATTGCCTCTTATTTTGAAGGATTGTTGCTTTTTTGTGTTGCAAGAAACCGATCTTGTGTTCTTGAGTGATTCATTCTTATAGATCGTGTTTGCAGAAATTTTGACTTGAGTTCTTGCTTGCTGTGACAAGTGGAAGGTTATCCAAGATCATCTTGATTATCAAAACCCCACAAGCAAGTCCAAGACCAAGTTCTTGTGTTTTGCTTGAACTTGGTGTGTTTTTCCTTCCAAGGCAAAAAGGTCAGAATTTTGAAGTCAATCCTTGCGATTGAAGGTTGGAATAAGTTCCTGACATCCTTAAGATCATCCCTACCAAGTTTCATGAGTTTTTGTTAAGCCGATCAAAAGATTCCTCGAATTATCTTTTGTGTTCGTGCTGTTCTTGGCTCTGTTCTTCCTATTTATTGTTCTTGAGCCTGGTCATACCGTCCTTCGTACGATCATACCGGACTTGCAGGAAAACATCCACCATTTGATTTGCTCCTTTTGATTAAGTATCTGTGGGCTTTTTTGGATTATTTTGAGTAGGGAAATTTTATTTGTGATCATTCACCCCCCTCTAATCGCCATTTTGGTCCTCCAAATTTAACGGAGTACGACAAGATCGACCGTACAAAGCTTCCAATGGTGGCATTTGCAAACTTGCTTAATAACTGTTATTGTAGCTAAACTCAGCATATGTCAAACATTTATCCCATGAAGTAGCATAAGCTAAGGCACAAACTCTTAACATATCTTCCAAAATATGATTAACTCTGTTCGTCAGACCATCTGTCTGCGGATGACAAGCTATAGTGAATTCAAACGTGTTCCCATTGCTTCATGCAACTTATTCCACAATCTTGAGGTAAATTGTGTACCTCTGTTTGATACTATCTTCTTTGACACTCCATGCAGACACACAATTCTTGACATATATAATTCTGCCAAACGATCTCTTGAATAAGTAGTCTTAATTGATGTGAAATAAGCGACTTTAGTCAAGCGATCAACTATGGCCCATATTGAATCATAACCATTCCGAGTTCTAGGTAAACCGGTAATAAAATCTATACCGATTTCCTCTCACTTCCATTCAGGTATTTTTAATGGCTGTAGCAATCCTGCTGGCCTCTGATGCATTGCCTTCACTCTCTGGCACATATCACACAAAGCAACATGCTCAGCAACTTCACGTTTCATATTAGGCCACCAAAATCTTTCTTTTAGATCCTGATACATCTTTGCACTCCCTGGGTGAATCGAATACTTTGAGTCATGAGCTTCCTCAAGAATCAACTGCTTTAGCTCCTTCTTATTTGGTATACATATTCCACTTTTGATCCACATAGTACCTTGATTATCCAAAGTAAAATCCTTAGCTTTGCCTTTATCCATCTTGGACTTAATTCTTTTGATTTTAGCATCATCTTTCTGACCTTCTTTGATTTGATCTTCCAATATTGGCTTTACCTCCAGTAGCTAACCACTTACAATTTCAGCTTCTGAAATTCCTTACATAATCCAGACTAACTCTCCTGAATTAACATGTTAACACTGTACCTTTTTCTCTCAAGGCATCGACTACCACATTAGCTTTTCCAGGGTGATAATGAATTCCCAAATTATAATCCTTTTTTAACTCTAACCATCTTCTCTGTCTCATATTAAGATCAGACTAAGTGAAGATATATTTTAAACTCTTATGGTCTGTATATATCTCAAATCTATTTTCGATGAGATAGTGACGCCACAACTTCAAAGCATGCACTATGGCAGCTAATTCCAAATCATGTGTCGAATAATTCTCTTCATGCGGCCTCAACTGTCTTAAAGCATATGAAATAGCTTTGCCATTCTATATTAATACACATCCAAGTTCTTGATGCGAAGCATCACAGTAGATGTCAAAACTGCTCTGAATATTAGGCAACACTAGTACTGGTGCTGTCGTTAACTTTTATTTAACACTTGAAAACTGTTCTCGTACTCTAGCGTCCATGTAAACTTTTTTCTTTCTTCAACAACTGCGTAAGGGGTCTAGTAATTGTTGAGAATCCTTCAATAAACCAACGGTAATATCCTGTCATTCCAAGGAAACGACGAATTTTGATCATTGACTTTGGTTGTTGTAGGATCAAGGATAACCGATTAGAGGGGGGTGAATAGGAGGCTTTTAAATTTTTGATTCCTATTTGCAATTAATTAGAATACTAAACTATAGAAGCAATAATTGCAATTTTATAATTATAATCTTTAGGGAACAATAGACTACTTTAGCAAGTCAAGTAGAATAATAAATAATTCTAAGCACAAGTAATCTACTCAATTTGCTAGAAATGAGATTTAGCACAAAAATAGCAAAGGCAAATCACAAGAGAAGGAGATGCGAGAATTTTATCCCGTGGTCTCGGAGACTTGCCGGTCTCCCCTACTCCACGTTGAGGTGACTTGAACGCTTTCAAGCCGGCTCCACCCACTGGAGCCTTCCTCGATCACTCGTGGTAGTTCTTCATCGCTCCGGTTAGGCGAGCTCCTTGCCTTCACAAATGATCAGGCCTTCTCACAAGCTTCTTTGAGAAGATCACCGATGCCACACGCCTCCAAGCCGTCTAGGAGGCGGCAACCTCTAAGAGTAATAGGTGATGATGCTTGCTCGAGGTCAAATTGAGTGCTAAAGGCTCAATACTAAATGCACCACTCAATAGTGCTCCTAACTCTCTCAAAATATGAATTGATTGCACACAAGAGTATTGGAGACTAGCTAGAGCTCAAATATCAGCAATGAGAGTCAAGACATCCTATAGAATGCAGGTGTGGGGATATTTATAACCCCCACCAACCAAATATGGCCGTTGGCCAAAAGTTGGCCAAAATACTCCTGAGGGGCCGGTCATACCGCCCTTGGGCTGGTATGATCGCCCCTCAGTAGCAATGGTCGCTACAGTGCAATAAATACGCTGTCAGTGACTGTTACCCACATGGTCGGTATGATCGGAGAGGGCCCGATCATACCGCTCACCGGTATGACCGAAGGGCCTCTGATCATACCGCCCTCTTCTATTGCAAAAAGCACCTTTACTGGAAAAAACGCATTGACCTGGGGCCGATCATACCGACGGTCGGTATGACCGGAGGGGCCCCAGTCATACCGGCCCACTCCACCCGAGGCTTGAATTTCCATTCCTTTTCTTCACAAGAGATGATTCTTTTTATGCAAGCCATATGATTATTGAGCCTCTAAACCTTTTCTGACATCGATCAAGCGACAATAACCCCTCTTAATAGTACGACGCTTAATCTAGCAATTTGATCTTTTCCTCCAAACACCGAGATAGGTTAAAAGACTATGAAAGTCCTTAGATTATACCTTAGCCATCTTGTCTTGGACGATTGCTTTCTCTTTTCACCAATTTCATGCTTCCATGTTCGTCGAACGTCGGACCAACCTATTTCTAACAAGCTCATATTTAAAATGTTAGTCCTTAATCCGCGATTGTCATCAATTTGCCAAAACCAAATTAAATTAGGGGCCTAGATGCTTTCAATCTCCCCCTTTTTTTGTAATTGATGACAACCCTTATGTGAGAATTGATTTGATTTTGAATTTTGAGTGTGCAACTAGGAAAATAAGTTGTATACTCAAAAGTTTTGTCTTAACAATATTTTGCCCTTAGGGACTTGAGTTAGGCATAAAATATTGTTTAAAACACCAATATTTAATTGAAAAAACTCCCCCTAAAATTGTGCATATGGATGAAGCATTATTATTTGCACATTTAAGATTTTTGAGAAATTTTAACGGAGTTTCCCTTTAAATATTGAATCCGAGGATAACCAAAAATAGGCAATGAATATGAGAAAATGAACACGAATAATATGAAACCATAATTATTAAGCATCCAAGATAACCATAAACATCTAAAGGCAACATAAGGATAGTAGTTCATCCACAACCAACCAAAAGATAGAAACAGGGTTCATATAGGTTCATATTATCGTACTTGGAAGCACTCAACATGTTGTGCAGAATGCAATTCTATGTAACTATATGCAAAGCTTATTACAAAGGAAAAGGCTATCGTGGCTATTTTGCAATAAAGCAGCATTTAAGAACAAGTACGATAATAGATTGTAAAGACAGTAAAACAAATAACAATAAGTAATAATTTCAGCATTTATCAAGTAAACCAAGTTTCCAATCCTAAGTCAAGTTTCAACCTTCCATATGGCAACCTGACATCCCATCCAAGTTTCTATTTAATTAAACTAACCCTTGACTATAATTCCTGAGCTATGCTCAATACCGCGAGCACGGCTATCCGAATAGATTTACACTCTACAGAGGTTACGCCCTTTACCCACATGATACAACCAAACACCACAAAGGCGAGTGGTTACAACAAAGCCTTTACAATGCACTGCCTTAATCCGATACTACCCGCTAAGGTTTCAACACTAGTGGGACTGGATACCACATCCAGGGCCCCCCTCTTGTGCCATGCGAGACACCCGTGTGAGGATTGGTTACCACAACCCGGGACTCACACCGCCATTGATAGTACCAAAGCTAAAATATTGCAAATTAATCAGCTAGGTTGTCCCATACCAGACATGTGGTTGCGTGATTAACTCAGGTCAAAGGTTTACAAAGGTTAAGTCCTTTGAGTGGCTAGGACAAGACTTCCACATACCCTCTGCCAATCGGCCCACCTTGGCACACTGCCCCTTGCCACTTGCCCCAATCTAAGTGATTACCACCCAGTTGATTACCAAGCACCACGTGCCATCAACAATTCAACATCGTTGCGTGACATCCCTCGCCACAACAACTCAATCTCATCGTGTGATCACACATGACACACAAGTTTATAATCATGTTCTATATTCCATTAGTCAAGGTTAAACATTGATGATTCAAGTACATGTGATGATGTGGCATGGTTTAGCAACTAATACGGTATAACCATCCCATGTTGATTTTAGAATTAACCAACTATAATGAACCAATCTAGGGTGAAAAAAGATCATGACATACAAATAACAAGGTATGGTATAAATCAAATTGGTAGATTAGCTAGATCCCAATTTAATTTGAAACAGTCGTATACATGAAATAATATACAATAATGTAAAACAATATAACAGTTTTATAAACATATGTTCAACATAATCAAAGCACAACTTGCCTTGGCAAAGGTCCTAGTCTTGCTCTGGAACTTGCTATTAGGTTGCCGGATCCTCTTTCGATGCGTCGCACAACTCAACGTCTACGTGAAACAAGAGAGAAAAATAAATAAGTATAAAAACAGAGAACAAATGACCTAAAAAAATAAAATAAAATTCACCATTAAATTTATCTCAATTTTACAAATTTTTAGAAATTTGAATCACCTCAATCAGAGCTCGTATGAGGGAGAATGGGCTCAGAGAAGATCCAAAAATTCTAAAAATCAGAAAATTAAAAATCAAATAAATAACCAAATTATTTTTATACTGAAAAAGATATTTATTGCGTCAGCGTGACGTCAGGATGACATTAGCATCGGCTCAGCCAATGCGAAGCCACCATGTGGTGCGGTCCACGGACTTGGTCGACGGGACCTCCGCTGGTCCATCGTGGATGCAGTCCACGACCCCTCAGTCTTTGCGCACCACGCGTCTAACCACGATTGGCCCACAAATCGGCATGATCTGGGCCATAAGAGAAATCCGATGGTCACAAGCTATCTGAGCTGTTTACTATTAACGCATACACGCGGCACTATCCCGATCATCGATCTGGAAATCAACGGCCACGCACTACTACACAAATATACATTACAATCGGTTCTTTTTTATCGTCACAGTTGGTTCTAGTGGCGACACAAAGTGATTAGACAGAGATGAGGCGCTGCTATTATAGTCGGTTCTTGCCCGATAGAGATAAGTTCCTCATCTCTATCGGTTCTTTGTAAGAAGCGATAGAGATGAGGCCATTACATTGACGCCAAATACACTCCGCGAGCCCAAATTTTCATCCAACTCGACTTTGGTGTGACCTAAACCACTTAGAACACCACTACGGTTTTCCAAACCGCCTCGACTGTCGGTATTGGATAAATTACCAATTTTCCTCAATGACCGATCTTTCTTCTTCTCGAAGTATCGCCCATGCTTCACGCTTTTCATGTGGCCCTAATGACTTGCCACCGAGCCTCATGCGTCTGGACTCCCCCGAACTTTCCTCATTTGCTAACGGGCCTAAGTCCCTTGGTGCGCCACGTGTCCCTTGACCGCACTGGCCTCCTTAACCATTCTAAACCTCGACTCCTCCCTAAGCCTAATCTTGATCCATGTTGTTTCCTGCTATGTCCATCACCATATGCTCCGACTCCTTGTCTTCTTGGCTTGCAACCACTTTCCAGACTCAGTCATCTTCCAGCGTCCCTCGACTGTTCTGGACAGCTCTCCTAGCCTAGTCCCGGTCTCGCCTTCGCCTCACCATGACCTAGCCCTGGAGTCTTGCAACCAACACAGACAAAAAACACATCACATAGC
Source organism: Otatea glauca (assembly GCA_036346275.1). Classification (NCBI taxonomy): domain Eukaryota; kingdom Viridiplantae; phylum Streptophyta; class Magnoliopsida; order Poales; family Poaceae; genus Otatea; species Otatea glauca. The sequence continues at coordinate 42,249,847 of CM070713.1, read as the reverse complement.
ACTGTTCATAATAATATGCATTAATCATCAATAATGCAAACATTAAGCATAAATTCACTGGAAATTCGGTACTACTTACTACCAACCAAAGGTCGGTAGTACCGCATGTTCGGTACTACCGCTCCTAGTTGGCCGGTAGTACTACTCCCACTGATCAAACTCGAGAGACACTCTCTAGAAAATAGCTACCACTACTAAAGGCTGGTAGTACCGCACCCCCGGTACTACGCTCCTAGATGGCTACCCCAGAGAAAAAGCACCTCTCTGTTAAAAAGCTATCACATCCTCGGTCAGTAGCACTACAAGGCCAGTACTACTCCGACAAGGCCAGTAGTACTACCAAACCTGACAGCAGCTCAAATTGCTCCAAATTTAAAATAGAATTCAAATCAAACTCAAACTCGAGCACCTCATACTCAAAACACTATCAATAACTCATCACAAACATGGATAGACCTCCGCATGGTTTTTCAGCTATTTCTACCAACCAATTAGAGATTATTGCATTATATGAAGCCTCACGTGAGTGTGTTTGGCTAAGACGTGTAATGAGTCATATCCAGAAGTCATGTGGTATTAACACCGTCGATACCCCCACAATTATATATGAAGATAATACCGCTTGTGCTTTACAAATGCAAATGGGTTATGTAAAGAGCAATATCATGAAGCATATTGCCCTCAACTTTTCTATCCTCACGAACTTCGAAAGAATGGTGAGGTAAAGATTCTACAAACTAAGTCATGTGAAAATCTATCAGATTTATTCACTAAATATTTACCAACATCTAGTTTCCATAGATGTGTTTGTGGCATTGGAATGAGATGACTTAGGGATATGCAGAGTTCAAGGGGGTAAATCCCTGAACTATGACCCTTAGAATGATCCTAAAGATACTAATTTAATACAAAAGATTATAAGTTGCACTTTTTTCCCTTTAGTTTTTCTGAAGTTTTCTCGTATGAAGGTCTTTAGTAAGGCAACAAATGTAACACAGTATACAAGGGTAATATACTTTTTTCTCTATCACTTTTTTCCTATTGGGTTTTTGGGAGGAGTTTTGATGACATATGCATTACACGGTATTCGTCCAAGGGGGAGTATTTAGATATAGCCAGATTCTTTGTCCTGGTTGTTCAAATATGTTTGGACTCTATCACATTGTGGGAAAATCGGAATCTATCTCTAATAGGCTTTTACTATAAATATAGCACCATATTGTACAAGAAAATCAATATAACAAAAAAAAAGTGTTTTGCCTCCCTACATCCTATGTGTGCTCTTGTGATTGTTCTTGCTATTCGATCGGTGCATTATATTTGATCTACAATGGTTGTCATTGTTTTACAACAACTACATGCAACCTTAACCCTTCCACAACTTGGTTCCTTATACCATACAGCAACATGTGCGTATATATCTTTTTACCGTAATAGGAAGGGTATTTATCCAGATTTTGTTCTTTCGCTATCCTTTGACATGTAGAGGCTCTCTTACCCAATTATTATTCTAAATAGGATTTTTTTAACTAGTCTGCACTATATTCTATAGTGAAAAAACAAAATAATTTAGAAAAATGTAAAAAATATAATTAGATCTATCTCAAATTTTTTAGAACCCTTTGAGAAGACAAATCAAACAAAAATAGAAAAACATAAAGGTGTACGCGTGGTGAGTGGACGCTGTGTAATTCCCGGGCCCATTGGCCTAGTAGTGTGAGGCCTATATGGCCCATGTGGAATGGTAGTGAGATTAGTCCCACATTACTTTTCTAAATTTAGTTGTAGTAGCATATAATACTTGTTAGGTTTAAACGTAGTATCTTCGGGTTAGCCATTTTACACAAAGGAATGAAGTTTAAGCGGGGTGCTATTTATGCATGAGCCTGCCCCACAGTAGGCTGGCATTAAGTTGATTTTGGGGAAAGGTGTTACAGATGTTATTAGAGTATCAACCTTTATTGAATGGACGGATGTGTACCATGGGTGATTCTGGGTATTTGCTGTGCATATAGTATGCTGTCAAGGGCATCAACCTATAAGGGAGATGAATATAATACCCAGCCCGTTAGTCTGAATGCCCATATTGCTTTCTAAATTGAGTTGCAGTAGCATATAATGACTGTTGGGTTAACCCTTCTGCACAAAGCGAGAAGGGAAGTGTAAGTGGAGTGATATGTGGGCCCGGTGGGCTAGCGTTGAGCTAATTTTGGCCTATGGTATGACAGATTCTAAATGAACGTGTACTAATGGGTGATTCTGGGCATTTGCCATATGTTGTAGCATTACTCGTCTAAATTGTGTTGTAGCATATAATGCATATTAGGTCCAAATATAGTACTTTTAGATTAATCCTTTTACATAAAGCGAGAACAAAAGTATAAGTGAAGTACTATGTATACAAATCTGCCTCATTAATGGACCAGACCTTGACCCAATTTTGAATCATAATGTTACACGCCAAAAAAAAAAACTTGCACGCAGTCGGCATAACAACAAGGTCAAGAAGTTGCAACCGGCAGGCTCTAGATTAATGATATCTATTGAGATGTTGAGAACGACTGTATATTCAGAACTGATTATGTGAAAAACGACGGACTATCAGAATCGCCGAGCGGCACTGGCGACTACATATTTCATGCTGTTGCTGCTGTGACATATCACATCTCAGGCATAAATCCAGCAGCCCATACAGACCGCAGTTTCCGTTCAAATTCTTAGTTTCCTCCCTCTAGCTGATTCTGTTAGCTAAGTCCTACTTCTTAGAAGTTCTGTCATTCTCTATAGCTTTGTTCTCAGACTCTGTTTCTGTTTTCCAACCTTTAAACCGTTTTCTTTAAAAAAAACACGGATCCACTTTTTTTAAGATAACACTGTATTTTGATTTTACGAAACACCCAATTTTACTTATCCGGGGAGTTTGCTAAGGAATACATACAACGTTTCCGTAGGATCAGCATGAAACAATCCGGTTTTGTGAAATCTGGTTTTCACAAAACGGAGGATCCTAGATTTCCTCGCCTGTTCGACGCCTGCTTTGTCTCACCGTGCCTCATAGGCTCATTGGCAGTTGATCTCGATCTGACATGAGGGGAGTGGCGCGTTGAAGCAGCGATACCAGGATAGAGAAGTGGAAAAGGGAGGAAGCAAGCAAGAAGCGCCTCCTTTCCTCTCTGTACATTTCTCTTTTTTTTTTTTCAAATCTCCCTCTTGTGCGAGTGAATTTGTAAAACTATTTTATCCTTGACTATAAAAACAACGACAAACGATATATGTCACCTGTCGCGTTCTTATACCGCAGCAAAGCGCTAGCAACATAATAGTGAACCCTACCTCGGCAAGTTAGGCGACCATCATGACAGGGCGTCGTAGGACCGCAGCAGGTCCGTGCCGAGCTCCCTTTTCTCGGCATGAATTTCCCCTCACATCCATTGATTAATTAATCACTTGATTAATTGCTTAGTCATATGGTTAATCAATTAATTAGTACTGCCCTTAATAGTCGTGGCCGATCATTTGTGCTAGCCTGCCGAAGGGGTGCTCTATGGTGCTTAGGGTACGTGGCAGCTCCTCTATCGTGCTTCGTGGTGTTGCGAGGTGTCGTGGTATGAGAGCGTGATAGGTGATACCTGTCGTCTGTCACTGTTTTTATGGCTAGGGATAGAATTAATTTTGTAAATTTATTTGTACAAGACTAGATTTGGAAAAAGAAGAAAAAGTACATGGTGGGGGTGTGTGTGTGTGTGGGGTTGTAGAAAAACAAAAAAGTCTGCCATGCCGGCTGGCCGCTGGACCGTCGGTGCGCCGCTGCTTTTTACAAGTTTGGAGGCATCCGCCGCAGTTCCGCGCCGCGCCGCACCGCATCGAATCGTGCCAGACTGTGTGTGTGTGTGTGACGGATGCTTCTTCACTCTTCCCATCTCACTTTCCCTTCCACCTTCTATATACGCGGCTTCTTCTTCACTCTCTCTCTCAACAAGCTCGAATTCAAGTGAAGGAAGCATAGGCTGAAGGAGATGGCGGACTGGGGCCCGGTGGTGGTGGGCGTGGTGCTGTTCGTGCTGCTCTCGCCGGGGCTGCTCTGCGAGCTCCCAGGCTCGCACCGACACGTCGACTTCGGCAGCTTCCGCACCAACGGCAAGGCCATCTTCGTCCATACCCTCATCTTCTTCGCCCTATTCACCATCCTCACCCTCGCGCTCCACATCCACATCTACACCGGCTAGATGCCAAGAATATGTTCGCTTGTTCGTTTTCGTAACTCCTATTTCTTTAAGTTTTTTTTTCATGTTTCTGTCTCCGAGATTGTACTTGTGTGATCTTGATATGGGATGGATCAGTCCATTGGCTAGCTAGCTAGTTCTTGGTTGATCTGAGAAGATGGATCGAAAACATGCATCTTCTAGTCGTCCTTCCTGCGGTACGGCGTGTTTCTTTCTTTCTTTTGGTGCTACTGGTGTGAGGACAGATGATCACTAGACTGGAATGTGTAGAAATCTGTTGAAGCAAATTAAGCTGTTTAATCGATCTTTGTTGCCATCATGCGGTGCAAGAGTTATTCGCCCTCGTTTTGTTTTAGTAATTCATTCGTGCTAGTACAACAACATTTATCTGCTGCTGGGGGCCGGAACGATGCCGATTCAGGACGACGTCGGCGGTTCAATCGATTCTACCTCACCTCGCTCCACATGCTCCTCACTGTTGTGTTTGCCGTAGCTCGAAAGGACGAAAGAAACCCACAAAGAGGGCAGCTTCGTTCTTCAGAATCGATCCTTCGATCCGTGGCAAGCAGGATACGGGACACGAGCGAGTGATCTCATTTGATTCCCTGCTGCAGAGCTGGTCAAATGAGTACCGAAACGAAATCAATGCCACATTCTACAACTATACGCTGTTTGGTTACTCATTAATAATCAGATTGTCTTGTATTCTTTCGCGCTGAAACACTAAGAAGAATGGCAGGCGCTAGTTTCATTTCTTCCTTGTTAATCTCTTTACTCTCAAGTTCATATGCATTTCAGAGATCAGATCAGTAATACCGGTCGCTTGTTCCTTTCCACTGGTGGTTTCCGGTACATAACTACATTTCCAGATTGATGTTCGGTTTGTCAGCAAAATCGATTTGACAGGTTATCTGGTCAGCATCATGTACCTAGTGAAGCTGCGAGGGGGTGCTTCCTCAAAAGCTTTCCAGTATAATTTCCAGATTATCAAATTCGGGTTCGAGATTTCAACTTCTAATTGAAAGTTTTCGGCATTCAGCTAGGATATTAGAACTTCAACTATGGTTTTCATTACTGAGGCACTTTTAGAAACTGAGGGTTGAAAAGATAGGTATGGTCAACAGATCAAGAACTCGAGATTAAGGTTAAGCTGGATTGGCCTCAGGTTTGGATGGTGCCTAAGTTGGGTCATATTTCAAAAGCCACATTTTACCTCTGTTCAAAGAAGCCAGATTTCACGGATCATTCTGTCCTTAAAAATATGTTGGCGTCAAAAACTTGATGTAGGGTTTCGACAAGAAGACACCGCATTTAACACCGGTTCAGAGCGTGCGGTCGATTTGACTCAGAATCGACAAGGTAAAAAATATAAAATTCAATCAAAAGTCGATCGTCAAAATCAATCGGCTTGGACTCAATCAGCTTGAAGTCGATTAAGATCAAGGTAACAAGATAAATCTAATTAGCCGATTAAGGCTAATCAGAGGATAAAGGCAGATCGATTCTGAAGAAGGCGATGCGCAACAAAATCAGAACAAATCGAACCTGGGGTGTAATTGACGAAGATCAACAATCGGCGATACGCAACTTTATTGATCAAGATCGATTACAAAGGCTAAATTACAGAAGCTACTCCTAGTCGACAGGAAAAGTAAAAAAAGTAAAGACTGGTTGATTGTATTGTGTTGATGATTCTCTCGTAGCTCGCTTCGGTCCTTCTTTTATACCTTTGGCCGATAGTGTCCTGTTACAACACGCTTCAAGCCCGTATCCGTATCGGCCATATCTTTGAACAGCTTATTTCCTAAAAAATCTTGCCGTTAGCATAAATATCTCCAAACTTTCTTAACTTGTCTGTTAACGTCCAGATCTTTGATTTCATTGCCGATTATGGTTAGACTTGCCAAATTTTGGTGCAAATATATACCCCCCATTTTTGAGAGATGACAGGTCATCTTTCAAAAATATCAATAATCGGCTTTTCAATCGGCTAACGTTTGAACTTCACCCATTAACTGTTGCTTTATTCGCGCCGTAATTTTTTGACATGCGGGTAGTGCGTTTTAATTGCTCGCGCGTTTTGAGATTCACTTCCCGCCTCTTCAAATTTTCACCGTGCTATAAAATGCGGCCCCCGCCTTGGTCATTCTTCACGCGCACAAGCTCTCGAATCACCTGCAATTGGTTTAAGCTTTCCGTTTGAAGTACTCCCGAAGCAAACCTTTAGCTCATCCAGCTTTCTTCATCGGCTACAATGGACCCTAGCTGTACTTATTCGATTTCGCACAAAGAATGACCAATATTTTTGGGTCCATTGGGAAATCTAGACATCCATACCGTAACAAACCAAGAAGTCCCTCGATTGCCTCTGTCATTCTTGGTCATAACATAGAGGGTGGAATAAGAGTTTCGTGGCTTGGTCGATGACTCTCAAAGGATGGAGAAATTGGTTTATCGTAGCAGACCCAAAAGAGGAGTGAATGGGAAAGAATGGGCATAGCTGAGTGTATTTCGCTTTCTTTAGCCGACCCTGAAGCCAACGATCCCTTAGTGGCCACATCCTGTTATTTTTGGTCGGACTGCTTTAATGCTTTTTTATTCCACACTGGTCCCATCGGCCCAACTCTTTTGGATGTGGCTCAGTTGTGTTGCTTGAGATCTGATGGGGACCAGGTATCGGTTTACAGTGCCAAGCCCAAGTATAAGCTTATTAAATCCAAGGGTGAAGGATGGGCGAAATATATCAAAAACAACAATAAGGTTAATGGGATAGTATCGGACGAAGAGCACGTTGCCTTCCTGAACCTTTGGCTAGACCGCTTTTTGTTCTGTGGAGCATCTCTTGGACCAACTCAGGTATATCAAGTGATAGCAGAGCAGCTTGTTGAGGGTCATCGGCTAGCTTTAGGAAAAATTTTCTTGGGTCTTTGTGTATCGATGCTTTACATAATAAGGAGTTGGCTTTATACGGGTTTTGGAAAATTCACCGTCAAGAACGAGGTGGCCCAATGTGGTTTATACAAATATGGTCAGATCTTGTTTATTCAAATTGCCCTTTTAACTTGGATTCAGCCGATGATACTCCTTTTCCAAGGGAAGATATACCAGAAGGGGCACCTATTCAATTTAGACAATGCCGATCTTTTGGTGAGAGGTTTATGATGTGCTCCAAAAATGAGACAAAGGCCTTCCCGACAACCGCAAAAGATTTATATCATTCTTTTGCAATTGAACATCAAGACTTCAAGCAAAGCAAGATTTCTTTAGTTATGGTAATGCACCAATTTTCTCGGCCTTCTTTTCTTCATCCGAAGCCAAGCAGTTCTATGATGCCTCAGAGACTCGGACTTATATAGAATTTTCATCTCTCCGCATATTCCATGTCGGTCTTCATACTGAATCGGACCTTCCAACCTTCATACGAATTTTACCACCCTTCAAGATATGCAAGACAGCTCGGCTTCGCCAGTGATCCCAAGTTTGCCACTTCTAGATCGGCTTCACCCGAGCCGTGGTCCGCAATGCCACATCGGCAAGGCTAGTTTTGGAGTTAATGACGAGCTACAACTTCGCAATCTCCCCACTTCCATTTGAATGCTCGCCAGCAGGGGTTTCACGACATGATGGTCGCTATCGCAGAGTGTTTGTATATGGAGAAGACTCCATCATTTATCATCAAAGAATTTTTTCCAAATCGCAGAGCCATCCTTAGTATCTAACAAATAATCTAGCAGTGAAGCTAGCTTGTCGGGTTATACTAACTCAAGTTTAGTAGATAAGGTATCGACTTTGAATAATCTTATCTCGCTCATTCACTTTTTCCGCATGCATTTTTCTCAACATTTTTATCAGATACTTGCAGCTAAGGATGTCGGCAAAAAGCCTATCTCTCGCCAATCAGAAATGATCGAGCAAAAGGGCACATCAATTGGTGGCCTTACGGGTTATACCTCCGCACCTTAGGGTTCATAGTCCCTCCTTATCTGATATCGAGAAAAACAACCAAGTAAGAAGCAACATAATCGGCCGATATTATTTCTTTGCTTTTCCCAACTAACCTTTAGCCGATTATATTTTCTAAAAGAAGAAAACGAAGTATACCAAGGCTCTGCGAAGAAAGGCCACAAGCCCCAAGAACAAAGCGGCGAGAGTTCGCCACATGCATCACTTGTGGAGGGTAGGTTACAATACTTTGTATAGTAACTTACGATTTTAATGCATTGGCTCATCCTTTGTCTTAGTTTCCTTTAGCCAACGCAATCTATCCAAGTCGCGAAGATCTTAGCCGATCTTCCGAATATTTCGACTGCGCCAACCCCTACGCCGAAGTTGACTCAATCTGCACCAATCACCGATTTGCCAGAACTATCAGATCCGACAAACTTGCTTGGATTTTCATTGGCCGATCTTGACGACCCGGAGATCATGGCCACTGATGACTATGACGCAGAAATTAGGAAGATCCTTCAAGTGTCAGAAAAGGCATCGGCTGCCGTCACCTCTACCCTGGGCATGAAAGAGCGCCTTGACAAGCTCTTCCAACTTGTGATGCAACCGCAATCGGAGATCCTGGCTAACAATCAACCGATAAGGGACGCTATGGCTGCCGTTGAAGCCGATCTCCCTCCGGAAGCAATGCAAGCCCTCCTCAATGTGTGTCACCTGGATGATAGAAAAATTGAAGTGGAGGAGGCAAAAAATCGGATTCGGCGTCGTGAGGCCCAAGAGGCCGATCAGAAACTCTTGGAGGAATTGGTTGCTGATGCCTAGGCAAAAAAGCGCAAGTTTGATACTGGTGCTCAACGTCTTAAATCGACCAAGGAATCCCTCTCCAAATTGAAAAAAACAAAGAAACTCCTCTTGGAAGAGTTGGCCAAGCTTGAAAAACAAATCGGAGAAGGCCAACAAACCTTGGAGACCACCGACGGAGTCAAGAATCAAAACTTAGCATTGCAAGTGGCTGTTGAAAATGTGACCAAACAACCGCCAAGGTAAAACCAAGGTTCGGAATGCCAAGGACGATGAACGCTCGCTAAACAAAATTCAAGACATCATCGCCAAGGCGTGGTACTCTGTCGGCTCTGGCGCGACTCTTCTTGGATCGGGCATTCAATACTAAACCTCTAATCTGTAAAACTTTGCTGGTCGTTTTGAAGACACTTGTCCTGAATGCTTGTAACTTTATGTTTATAATCGACTGTTTAACCGATTTATATTCTGCTTATATCTCCTGGGTTTGCAATCTTTTCAGCCGATTAACAGCATCGTGTTAATCTTGGCTCTGAACATATCTTTAAACGGCTAGTCTCCAATCCAAACACTAGGGTAGTATTTCTTCAAGTATTTCCCGTTAATAGCTTTTGGCAATACATATCCTTTTAGTGTTTCTAGTAAGTACGAGTTTTCGCCGACTAGCCGATTAATTTTGTATGGCCCTTCCCACGTAGGTGACCATTTTCTAAATCGGTTATCCTTAGAACCAACAGGCAATATTGTTTTCCATACCAAATCGGCTTGATTGAAAGACTTAGGCATGACCCTTTTGTTGTATGCCCTTGCAACTCTGATCTTATTCTTCTTAAGCCGATCAAGTGTAGACAAACGTAACTCTGCTAACTCATCCAAATTGTCGACCATTAAATCATTGTGATTTTGAGTCGACAAACCATTTTGTCTGGCTATTCGTATCGACTCGATGTTGATTTCTACGGGTAGAACGGCTTCTTGTCCATACACCAACTGGTAAGGTGAAAGTTTTGTCGCTCCGTGATAAGATAGCCGATAGGCCCAAAGCGATTCCGATAAAGTTGAGTGCCAATTCCTTGGTTTTTCGTCGATCCTCCTTTTGATCAACTTGATCAGCGTCTTGTTGGACGACTCGGCTTGTCCATTAGCCTAAGCGTAATATGGGGAGGAGTTTAACAATTTAATCCTTAGACTCGTTGCGTAATTCTGAAACTCGTTGGACATAAACACCGTACCTTGATCAGTCGTAATTGTTTGTGGTATTCCAAACCGATGGACAATATGTTCATTCACAAAACTAATTGCCTCAACACTGGTCACCTTTTTAAGTGGTATAGCCTCGACCCACTTTGAGAAGTAATCGGTTGCGGCCAAAATAAACTTGTGGCCTTTACTTGAAGTAGGAAATATTTGGCCGATTATATCTATTCCCCAACCCCTGAACGGCCAAGGTTTGATAATTGGATGTAAAGCCGATGCTGGTGCTAGTTGTACATTGCCAAACTTTTGACATGTTTGACATCCTTTATAGTACTTAAAACAATCTTCTAGCATCGTCGGCCAAAAAAAACCTGTTCGTCTGAGCATCCATTTCATCTTATGTGCCGATTGATGAGAACCACAAATGCCTTCGTGTACTTCACCCATTGCCACCCGTGCTTCTTCGGCCTCAAGACATCTTAACAATAAACCTTCTATAGTCCGATAATATAGTATATCATCCATGACGACGTATTTCAATGCTTGTTGCCGTATCTTTCTTTCCGTCAGCTTGGATGGACCGGCTAGATAATCTTTGATCTGTGTTCTCCAATCGGCAATATCTGTGCACATGATCGCTTTGTCTACGATTCGATCTCGACTTCGCAGAATCTTTATATCCTGATGCTTGCTGAGCTAAAGCATTAGCTCTATCATTCAATTCTCGAGGAACATGACCGATAGAAAATGATGTAAAAGAGCCGATAATCTCTAAACATTGTTCTAAATATTTCAGTAGCACTTCATCTCGATATTGGTATTCTCCCTTTATTTGCTGCACCACCAACAGTGAATCACCATATGTCTCAACAGCGCTCACCCCAATATTTTCCAGCAATTGCAAGCCTTTGAGTAACGCTTCGTACTCGGCCTAGTTGTTTGAGCATCGGCTATTTAGCCGTAATGCAAATTCAAAGCTATGCCCTTTGGGTGAGGTGAGTACAATACCAATACCATCACCTTCCCCGCATACTGACCCGTCAAAGAACAACTGCCATGGTGCAACCAAGACTAAATTTGCCGCGGTGTCATGTCCTGTTATAAAATCGGCTAACACTTGTCCTTTGACTGCTTTGGCCGATTCATATGATAAGTCGAACTCAACCAAGGCGTAAGCCCATTTGCCAAGTCGACCTCGCAGAATAGGAACTGACAGAATATATTTTATAACATCGGTTTTGCAGATCACTTTACAGGCCGATGCTAAAATGTAGTGCCTTAGCTTTGTGCACGAGAAGTACAAAGATAAACATAGTTTTTCAATAAAAGGGTACCTGATTTCTGCGTCCAACAACCGTCGGCTTAAGTAAAAGATAACCCTCTCTTTACCATGTACCTCTTGTGCCAAAACAGCTCCAATAGTATCTTCTTCACGAGACATATAATCTGAAAGGAACCCCTTTTGAGGTGCAAAGAATCGGAGGGTTGGACAGATACCTTTGACTTCGTCGAAAGCTTTCACGACCGCTCCCCATTTAAATTCTTCATTGTCCTTTAACTTCAAAGAACGGGTAAAGCACGAATCCTACCGAGAGGTTCGAGATGAACCGACGGAGATATTTAATTTTGCCGATCAATTTTGTAACTCGCTTTTTGCATGTCGGTGGTTCAAGATTGGCTATGGCCTTGACCCTCGTTTGGTGACTTCGATTCCTCTTTCATGTACCATAAAGCCTAAAATTGTCCACCGACACGCTAACGCACACTTGTAAGGATTCATCTTCAAACCGTGCGATCTTATGTTATTAAACACCTCTCTAAATCGGCCGATGTTGGAAATCTTCTGCAGATTTTACCACTACATCATCAATATAAATTTCGACAACGTGGCCGATTAAATCGTGAAAGATCGATTCATTGCTCACGATACGTTGCTCGGTGTTTTTCAAGTCGAAAGTCACATCGCCCACTCGAACAATCCTATTGCGTCAGGACATCTGAAAGCTGTCTTTGGTATATCGGCTTCTGCCATGAGTATCTGGTTATACCCGGCATTACCATCTAGAAAACTTATGATCTTGTTCCCTGATGCAGCATCGATGAGCATATCGGCTATTGGCATCGGTATTCATCCTTCGGCGTTGCCTTATTCAAATCTCTAAAGTCGACGATACCGAAGCTTCCCATTTTCTTCATGATCGAACGATGTTGGAAACCCACTCCGCGTATCGGCAAGGCCTGATAAACTTTGCTTTCAACAACCGTTCTATTTCTTCTTTTATGACTTGGTACAAGGCTGGATTGAAACGTCTGGGATACTGTTTAAACGGCCGATAACCCGATTTTATAGGTAGCCGATGTTCCACCAGTTGACGGCTTAATCCTGGCATCTCATGATACTCCCAAACGAAACAATCCTTATAATCTCTAAGTATTTTTATTAGTCTTTCTTTGTACTTTACATCTAAATTTGCACTAACAAAAGTTGGTCTTTTCCTATCACCGCTACCTATATCGACTTCTTCAAGCAAATCGGTGGATGTGAACCCTTGACCTAACTTTTCAATTTCTTCAAAGTCTTCTATGGCTTCGTAGCTATCCGTTGTTTGCCGATAGCTTTGCATTTTGTCCTGCAGCGCCTTCAATGTTTTTCTTGTCCCCATCGACGTAACACTTCATTTGCCCGATCAAAAGTGCCCGGCTTAACACTGATCGGCATGAGTCCTGATTTGCTTACACAGATGAAATCACAGTCGTCCAGCGCCTTTCCCGATATGCAGCCAGCTTCTTCGTGTTGCCAATTCGCGTCAGAGCTAGCCATGGCGATATGGGCCGATGTATCGGCTGTGACGACTTCGACTTCTTCTCCATTCCACTGTACGAGCGCTTGATGCATGGTCGACGGAATACAGCAGTTGGCATGAATCCAATCCCGACCAAGCAGTACGCTGTAGTTTCCTTTGGCATCGATTACAAAGAACGCTGTCGGCAAGGTCTTGCTACCGACAGTCAGCTCTGTGACCATAACACCCTTTGCCTCTGTAGGGTCGCCTGTGAAGTCATTTAGAACCATGTTAGTTTTAATTAAGTCTTCATCAGACCTACCCAGTTTCTTGCATGTTGTATACGGCATCAGGTTCACTGTGGCCCCTTCGTCTACCAGCATTCTTGATATCGGCTTGCCATTTATGTATCCCTTTAGATACAACGGCTTCAGATGCCGATGACCATCTTTAGGTTTCTCGAATATGGCACTCTGTATGCCAGAACACAACTAAACAACTGCTTTTTCGGCCGATTCGTTTCTGACTTTGAATTCAGCCGGCAACATGAACACCATATTAATATCCATGGGAGGCGTATCATCCCGAATCATGGGAGAATCCAAGTCATCAGCCGATTCGAAATCCTCTTCGGTTTGCTCTTTTCTTCTCCATTCTTTCTTGACGCATTTGATTGGACGAAGTTCATTAAACATCTTGTCTCTCTGTTTTTCGGCATCGGCTTCGCGGATTTCTTGCGTCCTTAGCCTTTGAAGTCGTCGTCGTTGTGACCGGCTCAGGCCAGATGGACACCACCTGGGTTTGGGTTCCACCGGCTTCCGTATTTGACCAGCCAAATCTTCTTGATTAGAACTGGGCTTGTGTATTTTGATTTGGCTCGGTTCTTGATCTGGTTTGGATATTCTCTCGTGGACAGACCTTCTGTCACTTCTGCCTTGCTCTTTAATCGGCCCAAACAGCCTATCTCTGGCCGATTACCTTGGCCCATTGTCTCGGGGATAATGTTCCATCGGGCAGGTGTATGGTGATGGCAACGCTACTCCTCTTTCCCAGCAAAACTGCCAAAAGGGACACCTTCTATGTGCCCTCTCCACATTCTCGGTGAGGTACAAGTTATCCGACCGGTGAGCTTTATACCGTGGTCGGCTATTCATCCTCTCGTATTTCTCCATTAATTGTAAAAATGTTGGTCCTGACCTTTTCGCTGGCTGCCTTAATGGAGATTTTTCTGCTTTGTACCATTTACCTACCTGAGGATTCCCTTTGGGTTTGATGGTTCTTGAATTTTTTCCTTCACGATCGGCTTCTATTTGTAAAGAGCCGATTGTAATCTTCAGTGTCTGATCGCCGTTCGAGCTTGATTGGATGTTGACTTATCGATCCTTTTTCTGCTCATCATGCATCGGCTCTTTTCCTTTAGCCGAACACTGTACCATGTTGATGGGAAACGGATCAACATCGACTTGCATGGTCGGCTCATCAGCAAACTTCAACCGACCATCCTCAATAGCAGATTGGATCTGTTGACGGAAGATATTGCAGTCATTAGTGTTATGCGAATAAGAATGATGCCACTTGCAATACCTGCGTTTCTTGATCTCATCGGGCGACGGTATCACATGTCCCTCTGGCAATCGTATTATCTTTTCTTGTAGAAGTAAATCAAAAATACGATCGCACTTAGAAACATCGAAAGAGTACTTAACCTCCGACTTATTCCTAGTCGGCTTAAGCCAAGAACAGACTAAAGACTTTTTGGATCCTTTTACCCATTCGGCTATGTTTATTTCTGTTTCCTCGTCTTCCGATGAGTCACTTGGACAATACTCAACCATATTGACTTTGGCCTTGTCCTTTTCTTTGTTATTGCTATTTTTAAATCTGTCTTTGAACACTTTATTGTCAGTGAATCGGCTTTCTTGAGCCGATACGCGATGCAATAAGTGGCTAAGGTTGGTGAATTCTTGTCCTCCGAATTTCTCCCTAAGCGGCGGAATCAAACCTTGAAATGCTAAATCGGCAAGTTGGTTGTCAGGCAATGTGACGCTAAAACACCGATTCCTAATTTTTCTAAATCTCTTGATGTAATCCGTTACCGATTCCCCAAACTTTTGCCGCACGTAACTCGGATCCAAATCCCGAGCTCCAAACCGCTCGAAAAGAAGTATTCATGAAATTGGCTTTCCAAATCGTTCCACAAATAGACCGAATTCGGAGGCAAGCAAGTAAACCAAGTAAACGCTGCCCCAGACAGAGACAACGGGAATAGTCTAATTTTAAGCCCGTCGGACTGGGCCGCTTCACCGCATTGCGCGATAAAGCGCCCAACGTGTTCGTGGTGGTGATAGAATCATCCCTGAGAATTTGGCGAAGTCCGAACTCGAAGTTATGAGGGTAGGGCATGCGATCTATGTAATCGGATACGGCTTTCTATAGCCGATAACCTTTCCTTTTGGTTGTATGCCGAATTGGTCCTCAAAACGGCAGAGATCCGATCGCCCAATTAGCATTATGGGCCATAGCAGCCCTTGATAATATCTGTCATAATCGGCGCTCGCCCCGAGCGCGAGCTCGGGTTGTCAATTATGCTGCTCGCGGTGCGCGATCATACCGCTCGTGCCGATTACGTCGACTTGAGGTTAGACCTTTGGGACAAATGGTTCGAGTATGTTACTACCTGTGTGGACTGGATTTCTTAGCAGGTGGGTTCTTGTGGGAATTTCTGAGCCAATCACCGTGAAACCGATTGGGGAAAAGCGTAGAACGGAGCCGACGGCGGCAAATTGCTTGATGCATCCAACTTAGCGGCGTCGGTATAGGCGTGGTAATGGTTCACCCCATTTAACCGAGGGTCCCTAGGTAGTATAACCGTGGGTTGTGTGGGCATCATGGTGGGGGGTGAAGTTACAGCCGATGGTTTAGGATTGGCCGTTGTGCTCTGCGTGTTTTGTGATACTGAGAAAACAGGATAATTCGGCAGAGCTTGCAATGGGTCGAGCAGACTTCCTGACGAGGCTAACTCCTGGGCTATAGATTTAACGTTATTTGCTATCATCGGCTTAAGCGTTGTTACGAGAGCCGATGATTGGTTTATCAAAGCGTAGTGCACAGATTGATTAATCATAGCCGATAATTCGGCTTGAGCAGGCAGATATCGGCTTACCTGTTCTATTACACCTGCATCTCCCAGGGCGTTGATCGTCGGCAGGGCGGATTTTTGAGTGACACCGCGTCTAGTTTTCTGATAGCAACTTAGCATCATCTCTTCCAGCGCGGCCTTCCGAGCTTCAATTTCTTGACGTTGCTCTGCAGATAAATCATCTATTGTTGGGACGATTATGGCCTCTGCGTTGAGATCTGATGGCGGAATCGACTTCCCTGATGAAGACATTGCAGGTCGCACCAGGCGTGCCAAGAGTGTGTTGGCGCCAAAACTTGATGTAGGGTTTCGACAAAGAAGACACCGCATTTAACACCGGGTTGAGAGTGCGGTCGATTTGACTCAGAATCGACAAGGTAAAAATATAAAATTCAATCAGAAGCCGATCGTCAAAATCAATCGGCTTGGACTCAATCAGCTTGAAGCCGATTAAGATCAAGGTAACAAGATAAATCTAATTAGCCGATTAAGGCTAATCAGAGGATAAAGGCAGATCGATTCTGAAGAAGGCGATGCGCAACAAAATCAGAACAAATCGAACCTGGGGTGTAATTGACGAAGATCAACAATCGGCGATACGCAACTTTATTGATCAAGATCGATTACAAAGGCTAAATTACAGAAGCTACTCCTAGTCGACAGGAAAAGTAAAAAAAGTAAAGACTGGTTGATTGTATTGTGTTGATGATTCTCTCGTAGCTCGCTTCGGTCCTTCTTTTATACCTTTGGCCGATAGTGTCCTGTTACAACACGCTTCAAGCCCGTATCCGTATCGACCATATCTTTGAACAGTTATTTCCTAAAAAATCTTGCCGTTAGCTTAAATATCTTCAAACTTTCTTAACTTGTCTGTTAACGGTCATATCTTTGATTTCATTGCCGATTATGGTTAGATTTGCCAAATTTTGGTTCAAACAAAATGTTAATCAGGGATTTTGACAGCTGAGCTCTGTATCAAATTGAAGGAAGAACAAAAACTTTGCCAATTGCCAGCCAGTACAGGAGATGGCATTGGCCTTTTCTCGTTTCAGGGGGTCTCCTGAAGGTTCTGTTCGTTTCGTTTCTATTTTTGGGTGCTTCCCGAAGCTCGTGGATGACCACTGACCGACTGACTGCTCCTGTAGAGAGCGGAGGCTGACGTTCACTAGTCGCCACCGGATCAGGAGATAGAACCAAACCTACTGGAACATATATGCCGTGAACTGATGATAGTTCGCCAAAAGACGAAAAACCACAGTAGTAGTAGCACTCCATTAATCAGAATGAGTTCATGACTTCATCGGTGAAGAAAAGTTCACGACTAGAAGCTTCCTATCAAAATTAAGTGAAATCCACGGCGACTTCCATTCGATACGTGCGATTTAGTTTGCAGTACTCCTCCCCTCTTTTTTACCTGGCGTTGTTGACTTTTACGATCTCTTATGATCGTTATTTTATATAACTTTATATCGGGACATACTAGTAAAATTATATAATTATGTAAGTATTTTTAACGATAAATATAATAGTATAATTTTATATAATCAATCTAGATAGTTGTAAACATATTAGCGGTCAAACTCTAAAATGTCTAACGGCACGGATATTAGAACTCAAATAAAAAAATGGATAGAATACTCCGCAGAAAACATAGAAACACTACTCATTAGGCTTTGAGACAGAAATAAAGGTTTACCCAGTTATCTACAATTATTAATACTCCCTAGACCCATGAAATGTGCGACGGAGAGGAAAGGTGGAAAGTAATAAGGATTAAAATAAAAATAATCTATTAAAAATATAAAGTACCAAGTATGTATAAATAAATAAAATGGTTAAAACCTATAAGTATTTATAGTAACTTTATTGGGAAAATGAAGAATGGAATTGCTGGACGTCCTCACTAATCTTTGGTGAGAATGCTCTCTCGTTGTAACATGTGACAGTACCTCATTCATTCCCTCGCTTCTTTTCACACTCGAATGCTATCTTCTTGTGACACTTGACTACATCCCTTTCTTCTCTCATTCTCTTTCTCTCAAACTAAAAAATGTATTTTTAATTTCTCCTTAAGTTTTTGATTAAAAGTATTTTTTAATCATTTCCGAAAGATTTTTAATCAAAAAAAAATTTAGTCGAAATTTTTCGAACCGACAATTTTTTGACTTGAAGGTTTTCCAACCGAAAGTTTTTAAATCCGAGACTTTTCAAACCGAAAGTTTTTAATTGAATTCATCTGAAAGTTTTTAATTAAAATTTTTTGTATTAGAGAAGGAAAGGAATGGTGGGAAAGGAAAAAAAAAGAGTAAAGAGAAAGGAGCCGTATAACAGCACCTATATATGTCATCACTAAGGCTCTGTTTGGTAGAGCTTCAGATCCTAGCTCCACCTCAGATCTGAATCTTGTAGATTAAAATAAATAGAATTAAGTTTATATTTTTAGTCTAAAATTAAATAAAATGACCTACCTAAACACTCTTAATATACCCACAGATCCAGCTTCACGAATCTATGGAGCTACAAATACCTAGCACCACCAGATCCATGAATCTGGTGAAGCTGGAGCCGTACCAAACAGACTCTAAATAATTAATAAGTGTAATATTAAATAATATCCGACGAAGAACGGTTCTACCGCTCCAGTACATGCCAACGAACATGTGGCGGGCGTGCATCGGCGCAGGCAACTAGACTAGTCCCATACGGTTGCCACATGTCGCGCATGTGAGCTGCTCCCCCGTTGACAAGGACACCGGCCAACCGCCGCTTCGCCATTCTTGGATCCAACCCCCCCCTCACCCCACACCCCCAAACACCAGTACTCTCGTCACCCGTTACTCTGAGGTTGCTAGTTACAGTAATCGTTTGGCAGGACCCAGACATCTTGATCTTCTTCGGTTACGGCAAACACATCCTGAAGAATCTCTCTGAATCTCTGAATCGGTGATAGTGACATGAGTTTCATATCCCTTCGCCATTTGGAAGAAGGCGTGTAGCTTTAGTCGAAAACCACTTCGTTTTTCAGGCAGCCGTGCACAGCTGTATTTCTTTTAAAAAGAACCCACGCACACATCTATTGTTCTCTTTGATCGACATGGACTCAGCCACCAAGCAAGATGCAGATGGTATTGTTGGTGAGGAGAGGACGAGGAGGAAGAAGGTTGAGCTGGTGCATGAAGCCATCCACGGGCTCCTGGAGAAGAGGGAGAGGCAGGAGCAAGGGTAAGATAAGGACTCGATGGTTCGGCGGGAGGAGAAAGAAGACATTCTCTCCTCGCTGCTCTCCAAGGTATGTATATTTGTCTGTCTAATTGTACATCTGGATTGTTTCAGGTTGCAGATGCATCGCTGCACATTGCCTATCGAGTTGTCATAGAGTGGTTCAGTTTTTACGTGCAAGCGAATGATGTGATTCCGATATTCGCAGATTGAGTTCGAACCCGATGGTTGGAATGTATTGTACTGATTGTAGATTATGTTTGATTGATAGTTTTGTACCAATGCCCAATTATGTATAGTTTCTTGAACTGTTCTTTGGTTCACTCGCATTTCTAAAGTCAGCAAAATTGATGCTTATGCTTATGCGTCCACCCGCATTTCTGAAGTTAGCAAATGGAAGCTTATGCATATACTAGTTTTATTTCTTGAAGTGTTGTTTGATTCACCTGCATTTCTGAAGTTATCTAATTGATGCTTATGCATATACTAGTTTTATGATCTTTTGATACATCAGTGCCCAAAAATTACTCCGTACTGAATTTGCGTTCAGAAGTAGGGCAGACTGGAAAGACAATTTTGTTCCCTGAACTTCCAATTTATTTATTAGTTTCATCTACATTATTAGAAATTATACCAATCACTGCAAATTACCTGGTTATCTACGCATGTTTCATCCTTTATTGATACGAGTACTGAAAGGCTGCAGCATCATTTTTTCTTGCAACAGTTGGATGCACTGGAAAAAGATGCTGATCTGGACAATGTTGAACCAAACTCCTTCCATCCTAATTTTGAGGCTAGATACGGTGAGAACAGTAAGGAGGTGGAATTAGGTGATATAGCAAAAGACTTGAACAAGATCAAGAGGCAGAACATGATCACCCACATCCTACTCGGCACAATTATCGTCATGACTGCCGTGTGGCAATTCAATGAGGTATCGTTTCTCCTTGCTGTGCAGAAAAAATTGAGCAATCCTTTCAAGTCCGTAGGGGAATTGATCAAGGGTTCTCTCGAGGGGAGAGGGAGGAAGCCGAGGATTGAGCCGCCACCACTACCCCCAGTCGGCATCCCAGATGTTACTCGGAATGATTTGCAGATGCTAGTCATCGGCAACAAGGATGACTAAATTGGTGGGACGATCATGCTCATAAAGGTCTGGAGACTGACTCTTGGAATGGGAATGCCAATTTTGTGTGTTCATCTTGATATCAAGTGGAAATGCAACACCTTCTAAGAATTTGAAGCAAATGTTCATTTTTGTAAATAGACTTGTTAGTGTTGCTAAAAACACACTTTTACTGGTTCTTTAAAGAATGATGTTTGTCAAGTGAGCAGCTTAATCTGCACAATCTTTTTTTATTCTCTTGTCCTGAACTGTAACATTGTGAGAATTTGTTCTTTTACTGTACATTCAAGGGAACTCTGCATGTGTAGTTCTCTACGTAGCTGTCCTAAGCCAGGAAAAAGGAGAAGGATTCTGATAGGCTTGACGAGCCAATGTAAAAAAATATAGCCTTCTTTTTATGAAATGAAACCCTAACAGATTTTCTTGAGGGCGTAACCCTCTTAGCGACGCGTCATATCAGATCCTGGGTGTGGTGATAAATGAGAAAGGGCCGAGACGTCACACCCTTAATGACGCTCTATATCGGCACCCAGATGTAATGGAAAATGTGCAAAGGTCTTGCAATTTACTCGACGAGTGCGACTGGCAAGGAAGTTAGCCGAGGAGAGTAGGATTTACCTAGGTAGTTGGAATGTAGGGTCCCTAACAGGTAAATTAAGAGAGTTAGTTGATACGGCAATTAGGAGATAGGTAAATATCTTGTGCATTCAAGAAATTGAATGGATTCTTGAATGGACAGGTCAGAAGGCAAAGGAAGTGGAGAATACTAGCTTCAAGTTGTTGTATATTGGAATAGAACGGAGAAGGCATCTTAATCGATAAGAGAGCCTCAAGAACGGGATTGTCGATATGAGACTTGGTTTTGAACATTATTACTGCTTATGCTCCGCAAGTGGGTTTGAGTGAGGCCATTAAGAGAGAATCTTGAGAAGATCTAGATGTCATGGTTAGAAGTAAGGCTGACCAAGCCAATGATGCTTTGCCTAGTAATGAGAAGCTTTTCCTAGGAGGTAATTTCGACGTTATATTGGTACAATTAGTAGGGGTTTGAGAGGGTGCATATGGGTTTTGGTTATGGTGATAGGAACAAAAAAAGAGAAGATATATTGAACTTTACCAGCCTACGACCTCATGATATCTAACACCTTCTTTAGAAAGAGAACCCCATTTATTTACCTTTAGTAGTGGTCAACACTCCAAACGGATTGATTTTGTCCTTGGTACGAAGGAGGATAAACGAGCCTGCATAGATTGTAAGGTTTATACCTAAAGAATGTGTTGTTTCACAACATAAGTTGGTAGACTCAGACTTTAGATTTAGGATACGGGCTCGACCGGCTAAAGTCACTAAAGTCACGAGGACAAAGTGGTGGAAGCTCAAATGGGATGCCTTATGGGCGTTTAAGGAGAGGATGATTGCGGGTGGATATGAGTGTAGGATCAAGAATAGCCGAATAGAGGGTGAGAATAGGAGGTTTTAAAATTTTTTTGGCTCTAATTGCAATAAATAATCAAGCAAAGCTAGAATTATGATTTTTAGGCTTTAATTGTTAAAGCTAGAATTATGAATTTTGACAATTAAAGCCTCGATCACAACTCACCGGGCCTGCTCACAAGTTTCTTTGAGAAAGTCATTGGTTCTTTCACCTCTAAGCCGTCTAGGAAGCGGTAACCTTCAAGAGTAACAAACCTTAATGCTTGCTTGAGGTCGATCAAGTGTCTAATGGCTCAAACACTAAGTACAACACTTGAATGCTCCTATCTCTCACAAAATAAGAATTTAATGCACAAGGATGAGTAGGAGACTTGCTAGAGCTCAAATGTATTCAATGAGAGTCTAAGAGTGCTCTAGTATGTAGCTGTGGGGGTATTTATAGCCTGCACCAATATTTCCAACCGTTGGGGGCAAAATACATAAAAATTCAGCAAACTCGGTGCTACCACCCATGTAGTGTCTGTAGCACCGGAACCCAACCCAACGGTCAGAATAGTGCATTTAATGCACTGACAGTACTCGTTGCTACTAATGGCCGGTGCTATTGCCTATCTAGGACCGGTAGCATCGGACCCCTATTTTTCAGAATGCCAATTTTGGTGCCTCTCTAGAAATTATGAACCGGCCTTTGGGACTGGTGCTACTGCACGGACGGTAGCACCACTCTCATATGGCCGGTAGCACCGGCCAGAGAAAAATAGGCAAACACCCTTCTCTTTTAAAAATGTACCGCCCTTGGGGCCAGTACTACCGCACGGGCGGTAGTACCGCTCCCACATGGGCGGTATGACTGGCCAGCCTGAAGACCCAAAATCACTCTTCTGTAAAATACATGCCGGTATTAAGCCCAATGCTACCGACCCAGTGGTAGCACCACTCTCACATGGTTGGTAGCACTGGCCATGCTGACAAAGACTCTGAATTTTTAAAGATGACTCAATGCAAAACATTTATGATCTTAAGTGTGCATGTTTTGAGCCAATATACTTGATCAACATCAAACTACTAGCCAAGATCCCTCTTAATAGTATGGTACCTAATCTAGCAACCTGATCTTTTCTCCAAAACACCAAGATTGGGCAAAGCTATGAAAAGGTCCTTAAATTTTATAGCTTGACAATTTAGCTTGATATGTTGATCTTCTTTTAGCTTCATTTCCATGTTTCATTGTGTGCCATGTCTAGGACCAATCTATTTTCCCTAATATAAAAGAAAAATATTAGTCATTTAATCATGATTGTCATTAATTACAAAAACCAAAACGAATTGGGGACCTAGATGCTTCAATCTTCCCATTTTTGGTAATTGATGACAACCTTAACACAAATAATGGAATTGAAATTGTTTTTGAGTATGCAACAAGTCAAATATGTTGAATACTCTAGGATTTTTGCTTTAGTGGTATTTTACTTCTTTGAAGTGAAAGGGAATGAATTTGAGTAAAATGCTACTAAAGCCACAATATTTAGTTGAAACTCCCCCTAAAGGTCTGCATATAGATAATGAGTTGGAATTTGCAAACTTATGGAATTTTTGAAATTTTGGCGGTTTCCTCTAAATATTGAACCCGAGAAAACAATATGTTAATGAGATAAAACAATGAATATATCAATCAATATATATGCAAGTAAAACACGAATCAAAAAGATTAATCATAAGCATAAACATCCATAACATTAGCATTCAACAATCATCATAACAACCAAAACTACAAAGTAGAATAACACATAACATGAGGTTTAATTAGCTTACATACATAACAAACATATAAGACATAATCTAATCCTCTAAACTACTCTTCACTTGTATTTCTTCAAGGTCTTGCTTGCTCTTCATGATTGCTTCGCACTTCTCCCCCTTTGGCATCGAGTACCAAAAATCGGGCAACTCCAAGGAAACTCAAGAAGGTGGAGGAGAATGAGGACCTCGTCCATATCGATGAAAAGCAAGTGGAGCCTGCTCGGTGCAAAACTCCTGGAAAGAGGTGATAAGGGCACGAATGGTAGAATCAATAGAGTCTAAGCGACCCTCACCTCCTCCACTATCTGTCGAGTCTAGGCTTGATACTCATCTATTCTCGCGAAGTTGCTCATCATATCACTCCTTAGACTAGCAAGAATCTCTAAGATAGGATCCTATGGCACCTCATGAGTCTGCTGAGCCTACTGTCCTTCTTCCCTTGGCTCTTGTTGCTACGGCTACTAAGATGACTAAGCTCTTTGCCCAAAAGCTTGAGACGACGCCTCACGAGGCTTATATGGCTTATGAGAGCTGCCACATCCGCCTCTGTATTCCGTCATCCTCTTAATGATCATCATTATGTAGGAAGCAAAGTAGATCCTCTTGCCGCGATCACAAGTTGAGGAGGCGAGCTCTCTGATTATAAAGTCCACCACATCAAATTTTTGCTTGTTCATGACGTTCCATGCATAGCCTTTGATCTCATCAAAGTTGCCGCTCTTTGGATGAACAGTAACTCTAACAATCCTGTTAATGAGGCTCAATGTGGGAAGAAGGTTGGCTAACTTGCCTAGCCTCCTCACACTAGCAGTGGGGTTATAAAACTCAAATTGCCTAGATAGCCTGAAGACCCTATCACTGTGAACTCGGGGATATCCACTGTGGAAGATGCCCCAAGCATGCTCGATGTCCTTCTTGGACACTATGTAGACTGCAGAATCAGTCATCCATATGATTGAGTCATAAGAGTCCAGTACATGGAGGGTGGCATAAAACTATCTGACCATATCATCCACATAGTCACACCTCCTACTGATGAAATCTGAAAGCTCAGCTCCATAGAATAGCTCAGGAACTCCGATAAATAGTGGAACCTTCTGAATGTGTTCCCTGTTTACCCACTTATGATCAACAAACTCTTTGTTTATATAGATCTCATGATAGACCTCTTGCTGAAACATAGTCCTTAAACTTCTCCATTATTGCACTACGAGGCAAAAAGTATTGGTTTGCTTACCTCAGTGCATAGTACTTCTCCCCTTTTATCTCTCTCAAGTCCACTGAGGGGTCAAAGTCATCAAAGTTCTCCTGCTCCTCTGACTCCTCACTGCTACTTCCATCTATATCCATATCAACACTTACTTCCTCTTCTTCCTCCTCACTCGACTCTGAAGCAACTTGTTTACCTTTAGCCGCACGAGAGCTACCTCAAAGCTCTTCTTGCACTTTCTTTCTTATTTCCAAGTCCTTTGATGCAAGAGTTTGTGAATCCTCATTGTTGCTATCATGAGAATTAGGAACACCCATATTCCTAGATGACTTGCGAATGGATCCTCTACTGCAAGGTTTGAGCGATGATTTAGCTTTCGGCATGATTTCTACATAAACAAAGAATAGAGGAAGTGAGAACAAGGAATATTTGCCCTAAATATAGAATTAAATGAAAATAAGACAAATATGTGCAAATTGGGTGCAATCCCAGTTGTACCACCCATGTTGGGTCGGTAGCACCGGGCATGGGCAGTGCTACCGCTTTAGAGGCTGATAGCACCAGCCGCACGGGTGCCAAACCCTAAACTTGATGAAATCTAGATTTTTGAGTAGATTAAGCAATGGAATTGCATCTATAGACATCACAAGTCACTGATCTACTCAATTTGCTAAAAGATTTCAACACATTTTGCACAAATTTGCTACATTATTCATCAAACCCTAGAAATGGAACCTAGGGCAAAACTCAAGGAAATCTAGGGCAAAAAGAGAGGGAATGCAAGAAAAATATGAGGAATGGATACCTTGAGAGATGAGAAACTCTTGAGAGCAAAGAAATTCGAGTAAGAAACTTGAACCAAAGAGATTGATCTTTGGGGGATTGAGGAGAAATGAGGAAGAGAGAGAGCACGGGTGAAAAGCAAAGAAGAAGGGTTGGGGTGGTTACAAGGCAGTTCGATCGCACCCCTACCATAACTGTCACACCCGACAAATCCGGTGCTACCTCCCTTAGGCCGGTAGTACCGCTCCTCTAGTACTACCAGTCTCCACCCCAGTAGTACCGGTCCTGATAGCCTAACAGGCTGAATAAAACATAAATAAGTTGGGAATAGCTCTAATGACTTCATTTCTTAATGAAAATCATGTATGAGCTTTCCAACTTGATAAAACAGGCAAGAACCCAACCTTTTGAATATTTTTTTATCAAAATAAGCTTTTTGAGAGAATACAAATGATGTTTTTTAAATTAAAACACTTGACAAAGAAAGAATCATCTTTGTTGGCATGTTTGAGTTTCAAAATACCATTTAGGAGACTAGTCATATCAATATCCTAGTTCCAAAGGTGATAACTCACAAAGTGCATTAATTAGGTCAATATAGACCAAATTTTTAATTTTGAGTATGTTTAAAAGAATAAGGCTTTGTCCAAAGCATTTTGATTTTTATTATAGAATAAGAAGAGTTTATTTAGATAAGTATATTTAAGAGATGAGATTTACATATTTATATGATGGAAATAAAAGTTTTGAAAGAAAAAGTTTATTGAACTTCAAAATAAGATAATTTTAACTAGTTTTGACCTAGAAGGGTCTAGAGTCTTCTTTTTGAAGAATTATTATGGATGAGGCAAACTTTGATGGATTATGGAATAAATTTTAAAAGTGTGCCTCTTTTATGTGATAATGAAAGCGTGGTTAAGAAAACAATAACTCGGTCCAACACTCAAGAACTAAGCATATAGATATCCGCCATCATTTTTTAAGAGATCATGTGAGTAAAGCTGACATTGTGATTAGTCACATTAGAACTGAAGACAATTAGCAGATATACTTACCAAGCCTTTAGATGAAGCCTGCTTTAGCAAATTGAGGAATGAATTAAATGCGAAGCGCCACGGTCACGGCTCACTACTACAGAAAGGCTTATATTAGATGCCTCAATACAGACGATTTGAAAAAATCGTCTGTGCTAAAGAACATCACTGACGGTTCTATAGTAAAACCGTCAGTGATATAATCACAGACGGTACTCTTCATGAACCGTCAGTGATATACATCCATATCATTGACGGTTTTATTTAAAAACCGTCTGTGATATGATCTCAGACGGATTTAAATACGAGCCATCTGTGATAAGTTCATATCACAGACGGTTCTAACTACGAACCGTCTGTGATATGACCTCAGACCACTATATAAACATATCGATTGAGGTTTGTAGCGCTGACTTATGTGTTTCGTCTCCCGCAAAACCCTAGCTTGCCCCCAGCGATTCTCGACCTCCTCCCCGACGCTTCGGCCTCCTCGATCGAACAAGGGACACCGGCGCCGGCGCCGTCGCTCGATGGCACGTCTCAGATGGCATCTCCGGCGCCGCCGCTCAAGGACGCCGTTGGCGGCCTTGACTGTGACCCCTTCGTCACCCTCCTCGCGAGGCTCACCGTGAGTACCCCTTCGTCCCTCGCGAGATCGTGACCCCTTCGGCACTGTCCTCGGCCTCGTCATCTCCTTCGTCGGCCGTCACATGGACGTCGTCCTGTCTAACTCCAACGAATGGGTGGGTTGCTACTAGATTTTTCTGTGATGATATATGTTGAGTGTTTAATATTGATGTATGTTCTAAGATATACGGTTCTTGCATGGTTGTATTTGGTATTTGTATTGTGTGGATCACTATTCTCCACTAGTTTAAGGTTATTAAAACCCACTGATTCACAAGGTGCAACACAAAGAGAATGCTGAATATTTTTGTGTATGTCACAAATATTATGTACAAAAGTATGAAATAAAATTGTAAAAGCAAAATAACCTGGAAATACTGCTTTGAATTCTGGAGAAAAATGCATGCTGCAAGGATTGATACCTTGTATCATTCGATGGGTGACCAAAGTATATCTTAGAACATGCATGATTCATGAAGATAAATATTTTTATACATGATTCCTGAAGACAAATATCTCTTAGAACATACATCTTTGCATTTGTCTTGTCAATTTCACATGGATTATGTATACTCATGTACTTGAAAATAGAGCCATAGAACCAGTAGGTATATTTGTCGTTGTGTTTGATGATTGATTAAGAAAGAGGAGCTTGCTAAAGCATAGCTTTGTGTAAAACTGGTAGAATCAAAATTGAAACTAATTGACAAGTATCAAATAATTGTTCGTAACATGCATTAAGCTATAATGATTATGTGACCATGTGTTGTTGATGTGAATATGTGATCATGTGAAGTACATATTGTGTGAAGTTTTGGATTAAAACCTTTGACATATGGGTTGTAAGAAAGATTATTACATTAGCCAATTGTCCCTGTTCGAAAAATAATAATGACGTGAAATCAAACTAGTTCAAGAATATAATTATTGTCGATCACCAAATTAATTTCTTGTAGCTTCTCTTCTCCTCTTCACATGGCTACTATTGCACTTCTTTCTTACCTACTCCAATTCGTACCTAATCCAAAACTATCCTTCTTACCTAATCTAATTCTTCAACACGCTACCGTCTATGATATTCCTCTGTTTTTCCCTACACCCCGAGTAGAACTTCCATCATTAGTATCTGTTGTTCAAAATTTTCTTCTGCTTAGGTATTTCTGCAATGAAATTTACAAGGCACAACCAAGTTATAGATTTAGTAATTGAATATCTAAACTTCCTAAATGCATCGAGGCAACAGCTTGTCTGATCAGGATCGTCTTAAAATATGAAGTTTTGTAGCACTTTCATCTCTTTCTTATTATAATATTGATGGATTCTAAGGTAAAATCCATTTCATCTCTGATTAAATCTTGAAAGGTGTCAGGCGCTGATTTATCGTTATCACTTTATCCTCATCTCCGAATGAGAATATCATTGGCCGCCATGCTTCTTGAACTATAGAGTTGATTGACTTAATCAACTCTATAGTTCAAGAAGCATGGATGCCAATGATATTCTCATTCGGGGATGAGGATAAAGTGGAATCGATAAATCAGAGCTTGAAAGCGTTCATGACAAACTGTGAAATGAAATGGATTTTACCTTAGATTCCATTAATATTATAATAAGAAAGAGATGAAAGTGCTACAAAACTTCATATTTTAAGACGATGCTGATCAGACAAGCTGTTGCCTCGATGCATCTAGGAAGTTTAGATATTCAATTACTAAATCTATAACTTGGTTGTGCCTTGTAAATTTCATGCGTAAATACCAAGCGTAAGAAAATTTCAACAAATGTATACTAAAGATGGAAGTTCGCTAGAGGATCACGCATGCTTCTATTCATAAACCGTCTGTGATGTTGTATCACAGACGGTTTTATTCATAAACCGTCTGTGATGATTCTATATCACAGACGGTTCTACTTGAATACCGTCTGTGATGAGTACTCATCACAGACGGTTATAATGTAGAACCGCCTGTGATGAAAATTTTCACAGACGGTTCGAAAACCGTCTATGATGTACCCTTACATCACTGACACATTGTTAGTGACGATTCTTAAAACCGTCTGAGATGATGATTTTGAACTATTTGAGATGATGTTTTCTGTAGTAGTGCCTCCTCGACTTTCCCCCTCCGAAAGCCCGAGGCATCGCGAACCGCCTCCTCGACTCCTCCGTGGGGGATCAAAGTAGCAAAGCCCGGGCGTCTCCGGGCACGGTTTTGATTTGAAGACAGAACGACGAAAGCCCAAGCGTTCCCGGGCACGGCCACATCAAAGGCCTCTGAGGGGTTCTCGCGCGCAAGGTCGAGCTCGAGCGCTTCCGAGCTCGACCAAGGAGCCGATCCCTCCTTGAAGGACATCACACTCAAGAACGTCCCGAACTTCAGGGTTGTCCCTTGAGCCTCGGGGCTAGCTATTGGGGATCGGTACCCTCGCCACGTGTAAGCATCCCCCAGGTCTTGTGGTAGCTTTCCACGAGCTCGGGGGCTTGTCTCCGACCTAGGGGATGCTCTCCCCAGCCCGGGCTAGGGTCCAGCAAGCTCGGGCTCGAGCGCAAGGACAAGGGCCTGGCTCGACCTCAACGCCACGACCTCTGCACCTCCCGGGGTAAAAGGCATTTGTAATAATTTATTTATCTCGTGTAAAAACTCTCCACTGCGTGGGACTCAGTGCCAAACCTGCCCCTGTGCGGGAACTAGGGCTTAGCAACTCTCAGGAACTCCCGTCAACTCCCAACGGCTACCGTTAGCCCTCAACGACCGTCGACTCGCCACGGGCACCTGACGTCAGCCTCGGGACCAGGTAGCGAAGCTTCCAGAGGACTATAACGTGAAGACCGCCACTCAACAATGCCAATGAGGAAGCACTCTACTATTTCAAAAGAAAGAAAAGATGATGGATCACCCTGACCAAGGGGGAAAAAGGAGAATGGACATACACACAGAGACAGACACGCACAAGGTGAAGCACGGTCAACCTGGCTTTTTCCTACCCACAGCTTCGCTCACGAGCGACCCTGAGCTCGGGCCCTACTTGTATTCTCCCACAGATCTTCATATACTCCTTTCGCCTCAGGGCAAGACTGGAGTAGGGCTGTTACCTGACCTCGGAGGCCCGAACCAGTATAAACCTCGTGTTCATCGCTTATTCTCCGACACTCACCCCGCAATGTGTGCCATTCCTGGACGAGCACGACTTCGAGCCTCGCCCTCACATGATCTGCTCATATCCCCCCTCTGCGGTCGGCGGTTCCGATCGTCGACACAGTACCTAACATCTTTTTATCACCAGAACCTTCTATTTTAATTCATATTTGAATATGATATTATTTGACTTCTTTTTGCCTCTTGCTATTATTGCTATTGCTTTGTTTTACGATGCGTGACGTGTAGACTCCGACGTTCTAGACACCATTGTTGACGACCCCCATCAATCTTAACATCAACCAGCAAGGCAAGCACCCCCTTTGATCATATTGATCCCAGTGTTTTAATTTTTATTTTGTTTTGTCAAATCTATTTATACATGCACGTATTTTCAATAAATTTGCTATCCTGTGGTACTGGTAGTTATAACCCTATCTCATGGAACGTCCTTAATAATTATTGACCTGTGAACCTTGATAAACCTAGAATTAAGGTTAGACAATATATAACATCAATTGGGTATATGCAATGTTTAATAATCATGCTTAGCAATGCTTTTGATTTGGGATGAATAAGTTGGATAAACTGATCAGATAAAACTTTGAGATATTGAGACATGATGATGATTACTGGTATTTTGGTATAAAAACTCAAATAAAACTATGGTTTTGACTGCGAATGATTATTGGCAATAGCCGGAGGTGCATGTGACTTGCATGTAGTGTAGGGGGAGATTATCGCACGAGTCGAATTAAGGACAGAACGTAGTGCACGTTATATCCAAGAATATCTGTACAACCACAAGTGCTGGTATGGGACAGCGTTAAACCAATTAAGTTATCTAGCATAACTTTGCATATTGGAAGGCAGGAGTAGTACGGACATTCGATGTAGGTTTGCTCAAAGGGACATCCACACCGAGGTGATTATGAAACAAACATTTACTGATACAACAGTGTACACCTTGTTGTGGGGGAAAGGACGCGATGGGGGCGTAAACCATCGTTAGTACTGTGTGTATGGGTATGGATTTTTGCTGCCATAACTAGGGTTTGTCATCATCGAGCTGGTACAAAGTTAACCTAGGTAATGTAAAGGTTTTCGTCATAAACATTCTAGCCATACGCCGAAGGTGCGTGAAAATAGCGGCAAAAAGAAAAAGT
Source organism: Otatea glauca (assembly GCA_036346275.1). Classification (NCBI taxonomy): domain Eukaryota; kingdom Viridiplantae; phylum Streptophyta; class Magnoliopsida; order Poales; family Poaceae; genus Otatea; species Otatea glauca. The sequence goes on along the minus strand of CM070713.1, from coordinate 42,218,216 downwards.
CATGACTTGTGGGTAAAGTTGTATACCTCTGCAGAGTGTAAATCTTTTCGAGAAGCTGTTCCTGCGGTCAAGGGACACTTTGTACATCTGCACTAGTTAGAAGTTTTGGTATTTTCTAAATGGCTTGCATTTGAAACACTTGTTGGAAAGTGTTTGTTTCAGATTTTGTGCCATGTGTTGGCAAGAACTAGATTTATGCCATGTGTTGGCAATGGATGTCTCGATACTCACATCATGCAGGACTGTGAGTTGTTACTTTATGCTTTACATACTCGTTGTTTTCATATCAGTCATACTCGCTTTTACAAATTTCGTTTGTAAATTACTACTGATTTTCAAATTCAATTTCACTTTATGCAAATTAACCGTAGAAGCCTTCTTTGACATAGCCTGCATTACTGCATTTGCAAATACCACCTTAAGTCTTACTGAGTACGAAAATGCTCAACCTTGCTTAATTTGTTGTTTTAGATGGAAAATAAAATGAGGCTCCGAAGATTACATTTTCACAGGATATGGGAACTTCAATGGAGCGATCTTTCTAGGGATTATGCTTTGTCAGTTGCCTAAGGGTTGGATGGGTATACTACAAGACTTTTGTTTCTTTCCAATGCAATATATTCTGAATTGTAAGACTACATTGTATAAATAGCTTCTGCATTAATAATATTGTGTATGTATATGATTCCAATTATTTTAAATGTGCGTACTAGCCACTTATCATGGGACTAGTACTGTATGCACATGAAATCCATTGTTGGTATTTATTAACAAAAATTAAGGCCTTACACCTCTCCTGCCATGAGCAAGCTCCTGAGAGCACTGTTGCGTTGGGAGAATTTGACTTTGCCACCTGTAACGACCCCCATTTTCACATAAATGCAAAAATGGAAATCTAATGCGCATACAGTACTAGTCCCATGATCAGTGGCTAGTACACACATTTTCAACAATTGGAATCACATCCATACATCATTTTATTCAAGCGGCAGCTATTTGTACAATATATTATTACAACTCAGAGTACATAAATATAGCAACAAAAGAAGCAAAGTCTTGTAGTATGCCCATCCAATCTCTCAGGCAACTGACAAGGTATAATCCATAGAAAGGTCGCTTTATTGAAAATCCCGCATCCTACGATGGAAAGAGATCTTTCGAAGCTTCGCTATCTTTTTCCACCTAAAACAACATAGTAAGCAAGGGTGAGTACTTACGTACTCCGCAAGACTTTAGCAAATCCTATAATATATGCAGGCCATTTCAAAGGAAAGGCTTCTACAGTTAATTTGCATAAAGCTAAATTGAATTTGTAAATCAAGTTGTCATTTGCAAACGGAATTTAATAAAGTAAGTTTGACTGATAAGGAATAAGTAAAGCATAAGTAATACTCACAGCCCTTCGTGAGCATTGAATAATTCAATGATCCAATAATCCAATTCTGACATAATCATTCCTTGCCAACACGTGGCGTAACCATAATCTTTGCCAAAACAAGGCACATCAGGTGAAAATCATCCCATTTTGAAAATATTAAAACTGCTAACCATGTAATGACGTTACCAAGTGCCTTTGACCGTAGGCATAGCTAATTAATTAGATTTACACTCCGCAGATGTGTACAGCTTTACCCACAAGAAATGATCAGCTCTTTGTGCAAGCTATTAGCACACTTCCTTTGGTGTGCCGCAGAGAGATCATAACATAACCGTTACATTACATAGACCTAGCTTTGCACCAGCCCAATGACATTGAATCCTAGTTATGGAAGAAGAAACATAATTAAGTAAAACATAACAGTCCATCTCTGTGTGTAGATCATTAACATTGGCAGTCCATCTTTGCCAAAAACAGTTTCTTCCTATAACAAGACGTACATCGTTGTACCGATATGCATTTACCCACACCTCGGTGTGGAATCCCCTCATAAGCAAACCTAGAAAGGATTGCTCATACTATCTCCCGCCTACCAATGTGCAAAGCCAGAACTAAGCAACTTAATAGGTTAAGGCTGTCCCATACCAGCACTCGTGGTTGTACGATTTTCTTGACTTGAAAACAACCCATAGCTCGGCCTTAATCCGACACGGGCAATAATCTCCCCCTACACTACGTACAAGTCCATCTCTTGCACAACCGCCTATTGCCAATAATTGCCCGCATCTAAACCATAGTTTTATTTTGGGGTTTTTAGTCAAAATACCAACAATTGACATCATGTCATAACCAACCTTTTTCAATTCTCAAGAATCAATTTTGATCTGATCATATTCAATGTTGGTTCTAAACCATGGCTAAGCATGGTTAATATTTGCATATACCCAAGTTGACATTATGTATTGTCTAACCCATTTATTTGGTTATCAAGGTTCACATGTCCATACTTATCAAGGAAGTTTCATGAGACAACAGATATATCTACCAGTACCACAAAATAGCGTATTTACATAAAATAAATGCATGCATGAAACATTTTGATAAACACAATGAAAATTAAATACTGGGATCAATATGATCAAATGGGGTGCTTGCCTTGCTTAATTGTTGATTGCGACAAAGTCGTGGCTGCAACTGGCGTGGTTGACAACAGAATTAATGACGTCGGGTTCTACATATTGTTCAATGGAAATATAGCGAAACAACAATTTCAATAAGGGCAAAAAGAAGACAGACAGAAAGTCAAATAAAACATGCTATAAGAAACAGATGCATATTCTTTTATAGATTATTTATTCTTGTTTTACGAATTCTAGATGTTAAAATTATGTATTCTTCTATTTATAACTTCAAATTTTAGATGCTAAAATTATTTTAATTAGTAGGAGTAAAACATTAGTCATCATGTTATACATGAGTGGTACTTAATCTTTAACTGACTTTGCGTAAGAATTCGTTTTGAATATATATATATATATATATATATTAGATCTGATAAGTTGGGCTACTGGTTACGTATTCTGGTTTTCAGCAAGGTTTTGGTTAAAACAAATATCTTAAACATTGATTTCTTATATACTATTAAAGCTCGTTTATTCATATTACGGATTATGAAGATCATACTACTTAGGGTTATTTGGATGATATGATTTATATGCAGAACATGATAAAACAAGATTATTTATTTATAATAAGGTAGTCTATACTTTGGGGAGCAATCCTAAGGTGATTTCATAGTTTTCAGGATTTAGGCGGGATAATTTATTCATTGCTGAAATAGCTGAACTGGCATTAAGGTTTCCGATGACCATAGCACTTAAGGGTATAGAGCTAGCAAGATTCAGATGCAAAGCAAGTTGTAAAAAGAATATTTTTCCATATTATGGTAGAACATATCTCGAGGATCATTTCTGGGCTGTTCTTCATAAAATTTGCATTTAGACTTGTAATTTTATGAGTTGCCGAAAAGTCTTAAGTGTTTATGAAAACATAATACTTTAGGTTTTTTTGCTAGCAAGATTTATATGCAAGGTATGATGAAGTGAAATTATTTCTTTAGAATATGGTGCTATGTACTTTGGAGAGTATTTCTAAACTGATTTTATAAATTTTAGTGTTTAGACGTGATATTTTATTTGCTGCAGAAATAGCATAAATGATCACAAAGTTTACTTTACAACGAGACGGATTTCGTTTTTTGTTTGCGGCTACACTATACATGATTTTTAATTCATTTTTCTGGTATTAACAGGGTATGATCTTAAAAGTGTTTTAGAATTGGTTTCGCATTATTTTACTTATATCCATGATAGTTTCGCATTATCTTACTTTTAAAAGTGTTTTAGAATTGGTCTAATCTTTAAGAATATGCTAAGATTAGTTCTACCAAATCTTATACTTAAATTATGAGGTGTTCTGAATATATTTCTGATTCTTAACCATATATATACCATATGAATGCATATATATATATATATATTTTACACTAGGGTTTCATTCTTATTCATGAAACAATTCAAGTCAATGTTATTTCTTAAATATTTTAGCATACTCAGATAATCTACTGTTGTAACACCCTAATTTTTGCTCTAATTTAAAAGTTTGAAGTATTTTTGATTTTTGAGAAATTTTGGAAATTTATTTAAATTTAATTGGATTTATTCAAATAGGGCTTTTCTTGAAAAAAAAATTGAATAATGGAAAAGTTTTTGCAAAGTTTTATTGAAAATATTTTAATTGAGTTCCAAATATCTCAAAGTAATTTCTGGAATTTTTCTAGAATTTTTCTGCTATTTTAAAAGCCCCAAATGATTTAATTGAATTTCTGGAATTATTTTAAATGTGAAATATTTTAAAAATCACATGAACAGTAATGGGCCGAGCCCATTACTGTGCGTGTCGCAGCCCGCCCCGCCGAAACCCTAGCGCCGCCTAGCCCAAGCCATCCGATCCGGATCGCACGCCTGTGCGTGTGCCACGTCGCCCGCGCGCGTGAGCCTTCGGATCGTCGCCGACGAACGCACGTGATCGCGCCACGTCGCCGCCCCGCGAGATCATCGGAGGCGTGGGCGTTGATGGCCGTGACTTCCGCCGCCGTTCGCGCACGCCGAGGAGCCCTTAAGTCCCGTTGAAGGCGTCGTGCAGAGGCTTTCACTCCGCATCTTTTGACTCCTCGCACGCACGCCGAGACTCCCTCTAGCGCCCGTACGAGCTCGCCGTAGTTGCTTCTTTGTGCCGCCGCTGTTTTTCGTCGTTTGCTTCGCCGCCGGTTTCTCTCCGCCGTCGCCAAGGTCACCGGAGTAATCCTTCCGCCACGCCGCGTCGAACGAGCCACTTCATCACGCCGGAGAAGCCTCAGAGCGCCGTGGCTGCGTCATCTTCCTCGACTCGTGACCTTTTCTTACGCACCGCCATCGCCTTCACCGAGCTTCGTCGTCCGTCCGATCTTCATCGCACGCTTCTGGTTCGTCCACGTCACCCTTCTTTGTGTTCTTCTAGAGTAGATCTGTACCGTTAGATCTGGATTGAACGGCTTGGATTAGATCTAGTTTCTGCGTTGTGTTTTTGTCTTAGCCGTTGGATCGTTAGTGAACGCGTGAGATTGTGCCGCGTAGCGGGCTGAATAGTAAACAGCTCGTGTACCGTAGGACGTTAGATTAGATCTAAATGGTAGAGATTGGATCTGGTTTTGCCCTAAGGATCCGCGTCGTTCAGATTTGAACGTGCGGCGGAGATGGTACCGTACCCTCGCCAAATCACGTGTTGACGCGTGGGCATTTTGACTGGGGCGGAGACCAGATCCAGCCGTCGATTTCGGGTGCACCGTCGCGATTGCGCCGCGTGTCGTCGCATGAACCGAGACGTCGCAGTGGCGGCGCGGTGCTGGCCGTTGGATCTGAGCGCGCCGTTGGATGTGCGACGCGTGGAGGCGCGGAGCCGAGGCGTCGCCGCGTTGGATGCGTGGCTGACCGTTGGATGCGCGACGCGTGTCGCACGCATCTCGGTGCGCTGCGGTGCGCGTGAGGAGATCTAGCCGTTGATCCAACGAACGGTTCGGATCTTGCCGCGTGGCGCATCGTTACAGTGAACCGAGTCCACGGTAGACCAGAGCCGAGCCGTGAACCCAGTCCATAGACCAGAGCGACGTGGCAGCCTCTGGGCGTGCCACGTGTCGTGCTGACGTCATCGCTGACGTCATAAATATGTTTTATATAAAAATATTTTGACCGAAATTCATTTCTGTGCTGACGTCATCATGACGCGATCTCGACGTCATATATGCGAATTTCAAGTATAGAAATAATTGAGAAAAATCGATTTTCTTAATTTCGTATTTTGATTTTATTCAAACTTCAAATGACTATAACTTTTGCATTTTAACTCGGATTTGGGTGATTCAAACTTCCAAAAATTCATAAAATTATGAGCTATTTAATGGTAAATTTTATTTGAATTTTTGAGGTCATCTAGTATTCTGTATTAGCTATTTATTGCATATTTTGTTTTATGCAGCGAGACGCAAGTTTTAGGAAAGTTTCGAGGAAGAATTCGTCGCTCAAGACCAAGCTTCGGAACACGACCAGCAACTCTTTGAAGGCAAGTGATGCTTTGATCATTTTGATCCCAGATTTTAAAATGTAATTTATGCTTTGAAACTATGCATGCTAATTATTTAAAATGAATTTAAATTAATTTGGGATAATGTAGTTAATCAACCCATTTTGTTATGCCACCTTGAATTATTAATCTGTATGCCCTAAATCATTGTCACCCTAAGTTTGATTATATTAGTTGGATGTTAATATTGTGCCAACACAGGAGGCTAGATCGCGAGTAAATGCTTAGCCTTGCAACGAATCATGAGTGTTCTTTCGGGAAAATGCTACAATATTGATTAAAGACATATTGAATGTATTTTGAAAAGTGGTGTGATGATGCCACATGATGAGATTGAGGTACCGCGACTGTGTGGTTCCGTCGATGTTGAATTATTGCCGCATGTGTTGCACAATAATCAATGGGGTGGAAAATGATTTAGACTGGGGCAAGTGGCAAGAGGTGTGTGCGAGTGGGCTGTGTGGCATTGGGTTGATGAGTGTTGTGAGTCATGTGCCACAATGGGTGTGTGCCCTTGTTGAGTGTTGGAAGTCTTGCCTTGGTCGATTAAGGACTTCACCTTGTAAGCCTTTGATCCGAGTCACCCGTACAACCACATGTCCGATATGGGACAGACCTAGTTGACTAGGGTTCGATATCTTTCCTCCGATACCTCGGGGTGACAAGATACGTGGGTGTATCTGTATGGGGAGCGCACTGTGCTACGGCTTGGTGCCCATCCAACGGTGATTGGCCGGTCCTATACTTGGCTCTGTGAGGGAAGTGATAGCGAAGGCAATCTGGAGAGGTTCTTTGGTTAAGGTAGAGGTTCTGAAAAGCTTTGTTGCGGACAATCACTGTGTGGTGAGCGGTGTATCTTGTGGGTAAAGTGTACAACCTCTGCAGAGTGTCAAAACTATTCGAATAGCCGTGCTCACGGTATTGAGCATTGCTCGGGATTACTGATCAAGGGTAGATTTTCATAAACAAAACATGGAAGGGGTGGTGTGTGCCAAGTGTTAAAATGAACCGTTAAGGGTGTGTGCCGAGAATCCTCGAGGAAAAACCATTTGAAATTATTATTACGTATAACTGTTCCATCGCTTTAATCTAACTAAGATATTGGTTAAAAATCTGCTTGATGCAAAAGAACCATTTAAGCCAATCCTTTGGAATAAGCTCGCATATAGTAATAGCGCGCATTCATGCATTACTTGTTGAGTGCCTTGTGTACTCACCCCACCTTGCTTATCAACCCCAACATCGGTGGATGAGACTACACCGGCTTGGGAGGAGGAGTACATCGAGGACACGATGAACTAGGGGCAAGCCCGATCGATTGTTCTGTGGCAAGATGAAGGCTTCCACGACTTTTACTTATGTTCATTGCTATTTCTTTACTTTGATTAATGTAAGCCTGTGTGGCTAACTTATACGTAAGGAGACCATAAGGTCGCATAACTCGGTTTATATACATGTTTGCACTATTTATTCTTATATCCTTGTGTTTATGCATGATGTGCAACCCAGTATGCTGTGTGTGCTAGCGTGATCTGGGTGGCATGAATACACAGAGGGTCCGGATTTGCAGATTCGGGGCCCGACAACTGTCATATTAGTATTTGGAAATCAACTATTCTTCTGTTGGATTTCTTTTGTACAAAGAATACATTCTTGAATATATAATTTATTGAAAACGACCTTTGATAGAAAATGATTTAAACAAAGATGATATTTAAATATTTTTATATATTTGGGTTGCTGAAAGTCTAAGGATTCCAATAAAATTTGTTTCATTCAATTCTCAGTTCATTTGCATCATATATATATAGCCTATATTTCATCCTTTTCTTTAAATTTGAAATTCAAATTTCTCCTTAGCTCTTATCCAAAATAATTTTGCATATTCTGAGAGGACTTGATTTTATATGAATATATAAATTTGTTTCATTCAATTTGGATCTACGGTTCAAAAGCTACAGCTAATTGATTCAACTCGATTTCTGAAAATCAAAACAAAAATTCGGAAATACGCTTTCACTACTCTGAAAGTGCCTTTTCATTTCACAGGATTTTCATGAATTCGGCCGACTGACTAGCGTGGCCCTCGCGTTATACACCCGAGAACAGAGTCAACGGCTTCCGTGGTCACCGGCGGTGAAAGGTTGCCGAAGACGAGAAGCGGTGGCACCATAGGAACAAGTGGGTCCGTGCGTATCTAAGGAATGTCTCGGGGCTACTAGTGGTGGCTGGAGTTGGTGCGCCACCGAGAGGAGGCGGCGGAGGCCATGGTGGTCAAGCCACGCCGGCGAAACACAATCGACCGGGCGTGATGGGTTCTGGATATATCATCTACGATTCATCAGCACTCTATTTTACCTTTTTTTAGTGTCAGAGGAGGTTCGGTTGAGGCTGCCACCGTGCGCCGTGGTTGGGGAAGATGGGCAACAGCGGCGGTGAGCTTCTGGGTGAAGAACCTTCAAGATTTTTGACGGCTTTTGGTAATTGTATCTTGATAATGCTATGGCTTGAAGGAATTGTGAAATGAGTCATTGAACTGGCTTCAATTGGTAATTGACCGAGCTCAAGGTTTTGCGGCAATGGCGGTTTGGACAGAAATTGGGGAGTTTCGGCTGGAGAGACTAGAGAAGAAGGGAAGGGGAAATGATGCGCGGCTCTATGCGAACTTAGGGGTGGTATTTATAGGCAAGGATCGGAGTAGATAAGCCTGGCCTCGGGTGAGAACTCGGCAAGAAGATCTTGCGACGCTAGAATAGGAAGAAATAGCCAGGGCAGATGAACTCGCGGCTAGTCGTCTGCGCGGTGGAGAAGAATTGGCTTGGAAGGCTCGCGAATGCGTTGCTGGCAAGAAGCTACAGCGAAGATGATCGGCTATAGTGGCGCGAATTGGTTCTTCGCTTCAAGTCTTTCAGTGCGTCGAGGAAGACGAAGGCTGAGACCTTCGGCTGACGTGTGGGCCGCACAGTGCGTCGGTCCCATGAGCCAGTGAAAGAATTGGTGACCTGAAGCAATTTCAGCGAACAGAGCTCGGTTTGGTTCAAAGAATCAGTTACCTCTCAAGTCGGCAAATTAATGAAGAATTTACTGAGTGTACTAGAACTAGGTTAGAACCTACCATAATATTTCAGACCTATTGGATGCTTGTAGGATTTATAAAAATTCTGACAATGCACTGTGCATAGGTTTATGCATTCGGTATTTAATTTATTTAGAAGTATATAACTTATCAAATATTTATGAAACTGTTTTTAGAGGTTAATTATGACTATATTAGTCTACTGTAAAAATTTTAACTTCGAATTCAATATATTTTATGAAATAAAATTCTGACATTTTGATTCTTAGATTTTCAGAAATTCTGTTTTTGAATTTTTATAAATATCAGATTTAATTATTATTTCCTAATATTTTTACTGTAGATGGATTTATCCAGGATGAAGATAATATAAAAATTTTCGCATCACATTTATAACAATTTAATTTCTGACATATTTACTATTATTAGTCATGATTCATTAATTACCTTTCTTTTCATATTTTAATACTTTTATATGACTTTTTAAAATATATTTTAGGGTTCTGGATATTTCCATGAATTTTCAGGGATTTTTATTATTTTTTTATTTTACAAATCTTTTCTTATTACTTATCACATGTTTGATTATTCATTAAAAAGGAATTCTCCTTTCAATCAATGATAAAGAAATCCAAGAAAAATAAATAAATTTCAGAGAATTCATAAAAAGCATCAATAACAATAATTAAATGTTTAATGTTTAATTTGTCATTAAGTTTTGCATTTTGTATTGAGGGGAAACAGAAATCATTACAATAAAAGATTTCTTAAGAACCAAAAATTCAAAAAGAAATTCAGATTGAATGAAACTTCAAAATGAACATATATTTCCAATTTATTTTCACATTTTGTTTGATTTGAAGTTTTATCATGCCATTCATCCTTTTGTTAAGGTTGGCTTTCAAGATATTGAAATAAAGGACAATATTTTAATTCATTATTGACATTAAAATTTTTATTCAATTTCATTTTCCAATTTATATTTCTATTTAGAATTTTTGGGATGTTACACTACCCACCCCACCGCATTGTCTGCTCCTCCAAGTCCTAAAGAGCATCGAACGCAAGCCTTCGCCGCTCGAGTTCGCACATTCTCCCGTATAGCCACCAATTCTCGTTGAGTAGAGCAGCTTCATCTCGCCCTTTAAAGCTTAACCAAGAGTGCCATTCTTCTTCCTCAAGCCACCGCCTCCCTTTTGCCCGATCACATCCCCTACCTTTCATTGAGCTAATCGAAATGCCCCTATCGTCCTTAACGCCAATGCGTGCCCTCTACCACTCTCTGCCATGGACCACGCCCTTCCCGGTGAGCTAACTCCTCAACACTCGTGTCACAACACACCATTCTGGTTCCTCTTCAATACCCCTCAACCAATTTGATGACTTGTGCAGTGTATCGCCAATGCATCATCTTCTTCCCTGACTCCAGTCGTCACCATCGCCAGAGCCACACTGTTGCCTTGGTGGTTTCCTACCATGAACATGGTCCTTTAGAGCATCTCTATGGTCCCCTAAATTTCACCGTGTGGTCATTTGCAGCTCAAATCCTTTGCAACGTTCAGTTCGCATGAAGCTTGTCGCTGCCGACCTCGCCATCACCATTCTTTCCTATCCGGTGAGTTTTAGAGTTGAGCATGGTCATTTACATGCTCCTAGCCATCCCTGGAACATTATGCGCACCTTGGTTGGTGCAGATTTTTGCTACCAAGCTTCACCACCATTCTAGCTCACCGCAGTCCAGGTTTCTCCGTTACCAGCCATTCTTTGCATCTCATATCTACTACTAGTCACCTAGGTAGGTACCTGGAGTTCCCAGCATGCTTCTACGCTCAACATTCAGCTCATTTGAACCATCTTCCATGCTAATTTCCTTCTACCTCTTCTGCCGCTATTCTTCATCATCGTCAGCTTGACTCTGACCACTGAGTGTCGTATTGTCGCTGCTAGTGACCTTGTCATCGACACTACGACCTGTTTTGCCATTTCTCGCCACCAAACCCCTTACCGTTCGCCATCGGCAAGCCCAGCCAGAGACCTCCACCGCTCTCCTCTACTTCCTTCTTTTATTCTCTCGTTTTCTCTCTCTAACATCTAGGGCCCACATGTCGGTCATTTAAATCGTGGTAAACAAAATAATTAGTTTAATTAGTAACTAATGTGAGTATGATGGGTGGCACCCCTCGTAGTTTTGTAATTAAATCCAGTTTAAGGTTTTGGATGACAGGTATGACCCATCCAAGAAAAATCAATAAAAATAATAAAAAACTAACAGATAGACCCACTATTAAATAAATCCAAAAAAATTGAAAAACCATCTTTAGTTCTGTAGGAATACGTTTCCCCCGTAGGAAAGCGTAATCTGGAAGAATACACCTTCGACGTAACCCTCAACATAGTGCTCTCTTTTCTTTTCTTTTTGAATTTTCAACTGAGCTAGATTCAAATACTTATAACTTTTGCATATGAACTCCAAATTGAGTGAAACTAGCTTTTAAAATTTTCTAAAATCATGAGCTTCATATTCTGCAAAATTATTTGGATTTTATTACTGTTTGGATTGTTTTGACTCTTATTTGCACTTTCTGATGTTTTGCGTGTAGATATTGACATCTCAAATTTTTTTGCCAATGAACCAAAGCAAGACCAAGTGTTCAACGAGCAAGGCAAGCACCCCCTTTAATCAAGTTGATCCCATATTTCCCTATTATGTATGTTGTGTTAAAAAACTATTATGCGCGCAAGTATTTTCGATAAAAATCGCTATATTGATGGGAAGGGTAAATATGTATAATTGTTGCATATACCCTACCTTGATAAATTGATACCCCGCCATTGTCACCTTAGTAACTTTTATCCATTGTCCAAATAATTATCTATGAAAAATTGAAGTAGACGTATGGTAGATGTTTAACCATATGCTTATACCGATATCATGTATACTGCATAGACTATGGTCAAAATGTTCGTATAGGGAATGTTTTGGCTATGGTCAAGAGGTGGTACCTCTATTGTTTTGACTAATAAATAAAATGAAAACATGTTTTAGGCTTGGGAAATGGTTGTGGAGATCGGTGCTGGTGCACGAGATGCATGTATATGTTTGTCTCACCCAAGTCACTAAGGACCGAGTCTATGGTGTAGTTAAATCTAAGAACCAATGTACAAACCACATGTGCATTTATGAGAAGAACCTTGCATAATAAGTTATTGCGGTCTAGCAAACAAAACTGCAGGTGATAGATGATAAGTGAGATTAGGCTTGCGTAGGCATGGAGGGTGTACTTCTTGCTTGTAGGGACCTCCCTGGGTAAGCATGGTGTACCCAACACAACGTTTGAGCCCTTGGGATGTTGGAGGGGTGCTCCTTATCCTAAAGAGGGTATCGACTGGCGGTTTGTTGTTGGGATCGGCAATGTAAAAGCTTTGTCATAATCTCTCAAATTGGGTACTAATGGTATCGCATGACATGTCGGCCTCTACAAAGTCTCTTAGGTTGTTGATGACTTGGTGAATCATCCTCCATAATAGTTCTCATTTTAAAAATGGTATTGGGAGTATATGGATGGGGAATCCATAAATGTATTGTTTGAAAATAGAGTTTTGCCATAGTTTAATGTTTATGTATCATGCCATGTGTTTAAATTTATTACATATGCTTTTATCATTACTTATCAAATGTCAAATGCTTTTACAACTTTCTATTTGCAATCTACTATTTGATATTGTAGAAGAAAGCTTGCTTTATGCAAAATGTGAGAACATGGTAGGATAGCCACTCCTTCGACATAGCCTTGCGTACTATATACCTTTGTTTAAAAGTCTTGAAGAGTACTCAACCGTTGCTTGTTGAACATATTCAGAAGATGTGGAAGATGACCCGATACATGGTTACTTTTACACTGTGGGTTACGATGAGGATGCCGATTTCTAAGGTCTCATCTAGTCAGTTGCCTATGGACAAGCTAGGCATGCTCGCTGGACCCTATCACCTTTTGCTATCATTTCCGCTTCGCTCTTTTGCTATGTAAAGTCATTTGATATGTCATCCCCATTCGTTGTCAAAACCAATTATGTATGACTTAACTTCGGTTGCCTACTACTAAATGTTATTTAACTTATCGTTACGTATAGATGTGGTATGTTAATATTGGATGTGTGCTAGCGACTGATGATGAGGCTAGCACGGTATAAACATAGGGTTCGGAAACTCAATTTCCGGTCCGACAGCTACCACTTTTTGATAATAGTATTAAGTGTTAGTTATCACAAATGTCAAAAGGAGGAATAAAAAATGAGATAATTCAAGAGATCTTTTGCAAAAAATGCATAGCACCTGCACACCACAACTTTAGTACATACATGTTCTGCTTCGTTTTAAAGTTTGGGTAATCAATATAGGTTGCAAGCATATTAAACAAGATTATAGGACTTAGGTCATGTTTGGTATAACTGTAGCTTTTCTAAGAAGTAGCTTTTGACTGGGCAACATGGCTGAAAGGCTACACGGCTGTACGCTGGGCTAAATAGGTTTGATATTTGGCGGTCTGGCTTTTAGGTGTGAGGGGTACGGGTTGAGAATAGGGGTGAGAGGGGTCGGTTTGGGATTTTATACTTGATAGGAGGGAAGTAATTTTTTTAACTTTATGGCAAAGTTAGAACCCTAATCCATCGAAGCCGTGGGAAGCTACCCAGACCAGCTTTCGACTTTGAGTTTCTCATAGTACAAATGGACTGCTGGTTTTTAGCTTCCGGCTACAAAGAAGCTAGCCATTTGCAATGTTCTCCTAGACGCTAGGCGTTAGTCAGGTGGTAGACCGGCGCCCAGCACTTAATCATCGCCTAGACGGCCTAGGCATCCACCTAGGCGGCTAGGGGGGGGGGGCTATGGGAACAGTGGCCATTTGGGACAACTTTTGGCTTCTAGTGGAGAGAAGCCCAAGCTGAAGCTGTCCCAAAAGGGGTCTTAACTAGTGAATGCTTAAAAGCAAATAGTAGCATTTATAGAGAGCCGAATCAAGAAATCAGTGCTTCTCAAATAATTTATGTCTCACAAAAGGTCCCTGTACTCTAAGAAGTGGAGCATTTAGGTCTCTCCGTCAAAAGCGACGATTGAGTTCTTATACAGTTATACTCAATGCAAACATGGCACTTAGGCGCCTCCATCTTATGCGGCATTTTTATTTTATTCTTCTTCATTTTTTTTAAGGCAGAAAAGCTGAATTGATCAACTTCATGGTCATGGGTGTATGACCACTATTCTGTGTATAACAAATCTTCTACTAATTAACTTGCTCCTTCATTGAAATCTCAAAAGTAACTCTCTAGGGAAAAACAATCTTTTAGACAGTTACTATTCATCTTTGATAATATTTGAGGAGCAAAACTGTGAAAATACAACAATTTTGCTTTTAAGGCAGAGTCACATCCAAACGCGCAAGTCATGTTTGGCCCAACTCTGTCTTTCACTCCAGAGAAGAAGCTGGTACCTCAAATTACAGTGTTTGGCCTATTTTCTAGATTCCGATAACATTATTTGTACTTGGACAATATTATCCTCGGTTCTGAATAGTGAATACTAACTCCCTAAAAGATAACTTTATTCCTAATTTACTATAAATACTCCCTCCTTCACCCTTATATATTCTGCGCTCCCCCTGATTCGATCAATCAAACCAGATTGATCCACTCTCCACCAAGCGGCAGGCCCTGAAAGCATAGTTGTGAGCTCACAATGACAGTGGCAGTGGGTTAAATAACGCTATACGAGGTGAAGATGGCACAGCGGAGAGAAGCAGAGAAGCCCACCCTGTCTTCAATCCCTCTATAAGCCGGGCTCCAATTTCGACATGCTTCCAGAGGAGCTCCCTCATTGGTCCAGGCAGCTCCAACTTCCACCCATAAGCCCAAAGCTGGAGCCCAAGCAAATGCGCCCTTCTTTGGCTCCAATTTCTATTTTGGAGCAAGAGCTGAAGCTACAAGAGGTGGTGCCAGAGCTGGGCAAACAAGGCCTTAGGGTGGACATGAGTGATGAGGGCTGTTAGGAGAGGACTGCAAATTTAAAATGTTAGTTATATTGCTATAGCGCATAAGGCATATATATATATATATATATATATATATATATATATATATATATATATATATATATATATATATATAACACTAGGAAATACCACAAATACCCTTAACCCCCCAACCCCTTAAATGCAAGGCGTATACAATAGCATTGCATTGGAAGGGTAGTGATGCGGATATGCACACGACCAAGACTTTTCAGTTTAATATTTTAATTAACTGGAAAGAATTACTAAGCCACATCAAATATCAACAGGTGAATCATTTCCTTAAGCAATCTTTGTTATATTTTCACGAGAATTTTATACTACCAAATAGAGAGTGCTGCCTTGTTATTTGGTATGAAGGTTGCACAAAAATCAATATTGAAACCAATTTGTTTGAATGTATTATGGTAGACCCCAGTGGGAGGCAAGAGAGGACGGGAGCCACAGGGAGATACTATTCATTTGCACTGTTCATGTATTCCATATCCATCCATATATACCATCAGAGAAGAAAGGAAAGAAGAAAGGAAGAAGGAAGGAAAAGAAGAAAAAGAAAGAGAGATATTAGCAAGAACAGAGAAAGAAGTGCGCTTCGCATGGCAAGTTTTTGCCTGAGTACTACAGCACATGCACTATTCACAGATTCATATCTGGGTACTGCTCATTACACATACTATTCATGCCCCCTCTCATATGTATATATATGTGTACACCCTCCATTGTAAAAAGAACCACGAATTTTCAGATTAAAGATATACTCTTGATTATATGGCTTGTGCTCCAATGCCCACATTAGAATAGGAAGTTAAAATCTGAAATTATCACCGTTGTTTTTGCAACTTCTTCGGGGTGATTGCAAGGAAACGTACGTCTACTTTCGCGTGGTCAAGTAGGCAAGGATCGAAGCGTGTTTTTGGGCAAATTCACGTGTCGCATGTTGTCGTATCGAGATGGTGGTTGGCGCCAGTATTCGTCAGGGTTCACGGGTCCGAGTTATCATATTCGTCATCGCAAGATCGGGCTAACCCCCTCCATATCATCTTGGTATCAGAGCATGGTTGAGTGGTGACGAATTTCTATCCCTAGATTAATTTTAATTTTCTGTCCTATTGAAGGACCGAGATGGCGAACAGAGGGGGGGTGAATGGTCGCAAATAAAAATTCCCCCAATATACTCCAACAAAAACCTCGACAAGATTGCTCAAAGGAAATTGTGAAAAACCCGAAAAACTAGACAACTATGTGTACCCCAAGCTTGCATGGATAAGTACCATAAAATATGTGGGGATTTTTGAGTCACAATCCTGGTTGTCTAGTGTCCAAGATAAAGAGTAATCAATTCAAACTCTTGCTTTTAGAAAGGACATCAATTCAAATCACAAAAGTCACTTTCAGAAAAGCAAAAGCAGAATTTCCAGAACTTGTCCTCAATTTGCACAGGAGGTTGGTGGGTTTCTGAAGCTCACAAAATTTGGAGAATTTTTCTCCCTATGAGAATCAGAGTCATGACGAACTCCACCAAATTGCTCCTCAAAAAGCCTTACAGAAAAAACAGGAAAAATGTAAGAACACAGTATGCTCAAGAACTTCGAGCAGAAAGTTTGGGGCTCGGTTTTCACCTCATGGCGCCCAAACTGTGCAACAAGTGAACTCCAAAATTTTTATACAGGTGTATATCAGAGTCCCGCACCTCTTCCAACAAGAATCACTCATAAAAGATTTTTCTATAGTTTTACAAAAATCAAAAACTGACTGCTGCGCGAAGAACAAGTTCTGAACAAAGTTGGAATGTGAAAGAAAAGATGTTCTCTACTCAATCCAAGAGTGCAAAAGAGATGTAAAACCATATGAACACACTCAAAACATCCAAGATCAGCAGCATTTAGAAGGAGGGGAGGCAAATCCAAATTACTTGAAAGTAAATTGCGGGAAAGTAAATGCTGAATTTAAATTGCGTAAAGTAAAGACATAATGTAAATGCGCAAAATAAATTCAGAGGTGGATGGATAAAACTTTCATTTCTGGAAGGGGAGGTTACAAAGCCTCACATTCATGTGGGCAAAGCTCAAATGAGCATAAAAAACCTCAACACCTTCAAGGGAATGAGACTACCCTTCCACCCCAATTTATACTACTCTTGGGCCACCTACCACCCTTGGATGAATCCCTCAACCCTAGAGCACTCATCTAAGGGCTAGGATTAACCCACACACACAGCCATGCAAGGGCTAACCCAAAACCCACACACATACCGGGTTTTCTTGCACGATTTTCAAAGCATACTACCTAGACCCGCTAACCTATCAACTAGACCTCAATCCGACGGCCCTCATTGATCCACGCGGCATCTAGCTAGTATCAACTCCTTTCCTTGTCTTCTTGACTTGCCCGGACTCCGTCTCCGATCATCTTCCGGCGATCTCCCAACCGTCTGGACCTCCGACGCTCCTCGCCTAGTTCCGGTCATCCTTCGCCTCACCATGACCTAGCACCGTCGCCCTGCAACCATCAAAGACAAGGAAACTCCTCACATAGCAATGCCCACAAAGATGTGCAATAAACCATCGAACTCATCACTACCGCGTCCATACGACCAGTCTGACCACTCTGGCAGAGACAACTCAAATTGCTTCATTTTGAAAATCAATCCAAATCAAACTCAAACTTGAGCACACCTTGCTCAAATAAATTCAAATACTCATCACAAACATGGATGGACCTCCACATGGTCCTTCAATCTCCTCCTTGATGAGTATATTGACAAACCACACAAAAGGCATAAATTTGGGTTTGAAGAAAATGAAGAAGAAAGCAATTTTTAGTTGCAAAGTCAAACTTGGTCCAAAGATAGAAATTAGAACCACGACCAAGTTGACGAAGAGGAATTCTGATTTTAGAGTTAAATTTAAGAAAGAGCAAGTTTTCAACAAAAACTCTAAAATCCAACTAAACATGTCAAATGTGATTATGAGATTATGATCCAACAGAAGTAGTAGCATAGTTTTACAAAGATCATAATAACCAAATAAGCATTCATATTTTTATCATTTTAGTGATGCCTTTTCTACGTTTTCTCCCCCTTTTGGTAATATAGGCATCAATTTTTTTATGTATGCATGAAATGCAATCGAAAGAGCTTTGAAGATTATCCAATTGATCAAAATGGAAGGATATTACACCAAGCTTGTCAATTTCAGAAGATGACTAAACTAAGACATGTCCAAGTGCAAATATGAGCTTAGTTTTGAATATTTCATTTTTAGCAAGATTAGACAAGTGCAACACTTAGCTTTAGTTTCAAAAATAGAAGAATAGCCACTCTAAGGATCAAAAGGAAAACCTAGAGTTCAACCTACTCAACACTTTAGGGAATCTAGAAGAGCATACAAGGCCCTTCGGGCTCATTTATCACTTAATGCAAATTTTGATTTATCATCATACAAGACATAGCGGGGTGCAAATGTTTGACATTATTTGCATTCTTTACCCACATATGTCTTTGTTTTTAATTTATTTGCATCTTCTTTTGACAACCAATTGACTCAAGCCGTATGCGACCATCTCAAGATGAACTCTTAAGAGGATGGTCTAGGTCAAACACGATGTATTCCAAGTTCATCCCAAGTGCAATGGGAAGCGGTCTTGTGAATGCAAGGTGTTGAGTCATATGTGCACAAGAAGAGTCAATTTTGTTTAATTTTTATTTTTTTTGCACAATGATTCATGAGCAATTGAAGGACTCTAGCATGGATCAAACTAGTTTCACCCAAGTTGCTATAGGGACTCTAGAGAACTCCTAAATTTCTCAAATTATGGCACAAACCTCTAGAGAAGAAACCTAGCAAGTAAAAGCAACAAGTTTCATCAAGTTTTTCATTTAAGGCTTATTTCATTTTTAAGCTTAGCAACTTAAATGAACTTGGACATACCTAAGCTAGTGATTTTCTTCAAATGATGTAGCATGGTGTATAGCATGAAGAAGAAATCAATTGCATAACAGACAAAGCTCATAAAACAGAAAATGCAGTCTAAATGCAATGCATGAACAGATTCCCAAACTCCTCCTCAACAAATGAATCAATTTTAAGCTCAAATCTGGTTAAAGTTGAGTTATTATCAAGATTAGGCATAAAGAAAACCCGAATGAACTCAATAACAACGTAGAAAAAGCAGAATGAGGAGAAGAAACCGAGAAACGCAAAACTGGATGGCTATTGAGCATAGATAAGATAGAAGAGACTCACTACGGCTTAGACTCACTCTTATCTTCCCAGTGGTGACATAGGAAGTCGACTCTAGATCCCAACTAAGGAGTGCACATGACCACTGTCTACCGGGAGGCCCAATACCGCTAGACTTATAAGACTGTGAGGGAACTCAACCTAGAGAGAAGAGAGAACAGCTAATCACGCATGATAGCAACCTAAAGCACAAGATAAGAGGTCCATGGAAGGCATGCCAGAAAATTATCTTTGTGTGTGCGTTGTCTTAAAATTCGCTTATATCTTTGAGATCGGCAACCAGGGCTTGTAAATTCTAGTTTGGATTATTACTTATCATTACAATAACTAGAATTATTAGGTTGTATAGGATCTACACTAACCCTCCAAGCTCCACATATCAGCCATTGTCTTGTGCAGAATCGTGACTGTGAATTCGCTTGAGTAATCACCTTTTATCATGTCTACTGCCGCTGGAGTACGTACAACACATTAATCCAAAGAAGTAGTAAGAACTTCGGTTGGTAAGTGAGAGGGTGAGTTTGAGTGACTCTGCATATACATTCTGTTTTTGCTTCCTACTAATCATGGTAGGTTACGAGCATGAGGAACTTCCATTCTATGGAAGTAATGATCCAAAGGAGTATATCACTTAGGAAGAACAAATGGAAAAGGTGATCGAATTTCAAAAGCATCCCAAAGCCAAAGAAGTGATGCGTGCCACTATTGAGTTTGAGAACTATGCTTATAGTTGGTGGTAACAACTTTTTGGGAAAAGCCTCATTACATCATGGTCGGATTTAAAAACGATTATGAGAAGAGAGTTTGTGCCAAGCTATTACAAGAAAGAGCTACTTCGCTACTTGGAGATTATTACACAAGGTTGCAAACAAATTCAAGATTATTATGGTGAGTTGAAATGTGCATTGCGACGTGCTGGTATAACTAGTCATTAAAAGAGAAGGAATACTTCAAAAGAGGTTTGAATTTTGATATCACCATTGCAATTCAACAAAAATATTTTAGTAGCATGCTTGATCTTGTGAATTGTGCTATTGAGGAGGAAAGAAAACTTAAAGAGCAACATATACCTAGGTTCAATCTTAGGGCACCAATTTGTGAGAGCCACATAGCCAAGATATGTGAAAGTGCTGAAAAGAATGAGCTGTGTGATTCCACCAAACGTGAGGTCGAGAACATCCAAATTGAGAGTGTGAGAGATTCACTACATGAAAAGAGAGGAGAAGATGAAAATAAAAGTGAGGATATTTCTGACACTAACGACTTACAATATATTTCTAGTGTTGTTTCTCATATTGTGCAGGTTGACGTTGTTAATAAGGAGATGAACAATATACAACCTACACCTCTTGAGATGGAAGATGAGGAGATAGCCACTGTTGGAGAAGGAATAAATGCCATACTATGGATAGATCATGAAGCTGTGCTACCTACAACATCTACATCAACTGATGTGAACGTTAAAGGTAACAAAGATGTTGAATTGGTAGTACATCAAGACAAGGTGAGTGAAAGTGAGAATTCTTGTGCCAAGTTAGAGATTCCACGTTCTGATTTTGATATGTTTAATTTACATAATGTGGAATTGATTACTCATAAAGAAGTTCTTGCTAGAATATTCCCTGAAGATTCTGTATACTATATCATGTTTGATGAACCATTAGAGCTATCTAGCGTGATTGAAAAAGTTTATGAAATTGCATGCTTAAAATTGCTAGTTAGTTCCTACGCCGACAATAAATTCAATTTGATTGGAGATTATCGCATGGACAACAACTTTCGTGTTCATCGAATATGCATTACTTGTGATAAACTTGTTGAATTAAAATTATATGTTAAGCCATGTCATGAACACATTGAGATGAGTTTAAGTGCTTGTTGATCGGAAGGATATATGATGCTTATTTGTTCATCTTTGCTTATACAATTATATAATAATCAGAGTAGCGCAGTTGAAGCATGGAAAGCATCTAAAATCCTTTTGTCCACGGTATTTCAGTTTGATGTTGTGAACATGACATATGCACATATAACTAAATTAAGCTATTTGTCGCAACAACCTTTCGAGGTACATTTTCGTCCTATGTTGAAAAGGAATGTCAAGACCGATGATGAATACATATACAATGCATATATGTTGTCCTCTTTGTTTAGTACATTTTCATATTATCAAAAGACAAGGCAAAAGCCGAGGACGACTTTTCTTGAAGAAGGGGAGGATCATGCGAATATGCCCACAACCAGTACTTTCCAGTTTACATTTTAATTAACTGGAAAGAATTACTAAGCCGCATCAAATATCAACAGGTGAATCATTTTCTTAAGCAATCTTTGTTATATTTCCACGAGAATTTTATACTACCTAATAGAGGGTGCTGCCTTGTTATTAGGTATGAAGGTTGCACAAAAATCAATATTGAAACCAATTTGCTTGAATGTATTATGGTGGACCCCAATGGGAGGCAAGAGAGGACGGGAGCCACATGGAGGCACTATTTATGTGCACTGTTCATGTACTCCATATCCTTCCATATATATCATCAGAGAAGAATGGAAAGAAGAAAGGAAGAAGGAAGGAAAAGAAGAAAAAGAAAGAGAGATATTAGCAAGCTTCAAGTAAGGAAAGAGATCAGCATGAAAAGCCAAGAGATATGGGCAATATTCAAGCAAGGAAAGGGATCACCATGTCTTGGCAAGAAAGAATTTTAGCAATCTCCTAGAAAAGAAGGTGATCAACATAACAGAGAAAGAAGTGCGCTTCGCATGGCAAGTTTTTGTCCGAGTATTGTAGCACGTGCACTGTTCACGGATTCATATCCGGGTACTGTTCATCACACATACTATTCATGCCCCCTCTCATATATATATATATGTGTACACCCTCCATTGTAAAAAGAACCACGAATTTTCAGATTAAAGATATACTCTTGATTCTATGGCTTGTGCTCCAATGCCCCCATTAGAATAGGGAGTTACAATCTGAAATTATCACCGTTGTTCTTGCAACTTCTTCGGGTTGATTGCAAGAAAACGTACGTCTACTTTCGCATGGTCAAGTAGGCAAGGATCGAAGTGTGTTCTCGGGTGAATTCACGTGTCGCAGGTTGTCGTATCGAGACGGTGGTTGGCGCTAGTATTCATCAGGGTTCACAGGTCCGAGTTATCATATTCGTCATCGCAAGATTGGGCCAAACCCCCCTATCAGGTAGAGACTAAAATAAGGAAAATCCAAAGTCCTAGTTCGAGTATCAAATGGTCTCCAATCCGGGGTTGTACAGTAGGGATGGCAATCGGGTGTGGCGGGCATGAGTAGTGCTCGCCTATACCCATGTCCGCCAGCCAAAATCTCCCCCACGGGCATACTTGTGAAGGGTGGCGGGCGAAGAACCTTGCCCATGCCTGTCGTCCACAGGTACCCGATGCCTGCGGGCATACCCATGTGCCCACCGCCACCTCATGCAACCAACATCTCATCATAAAGGCAATGAACATATTAAAAGACAAGGAGCAGTTCAACTCAAATTTGCTACTACTTTCCAAAGTCGTCACCTAAGAAACATGTAATATAGCTCACAAATCTAAGAGATCAACACAAATCACAAACAACACAACACAAGTCACAAGCAATATATCAAGATTTAGGATAGGGAATGGAAGAAAAACAAACTTGGTGGCGGGAAATCATGGGCCGGGAGGGGTAGGACTGTGGGATGCCTCTAGGGTTTTCAAACATGGCGCACTTGTCAGTGCTTATTGACGGATAATCGGGTATAATGGGCACAGGTGAAGCTCTTCATACCCATAACCGTTTGCCTGTCGGGCAAAGATTTGCCCCCACAAACATGTCCACAGGCAATAAAGGAGGAACATACCCACCTCTATTAGGGTTTTTACCCACAGGTTCGTGGGTAATCGGGCAAGATTGCCATCCCTATCGTGTAGCAGCCCATAAAGCACCAAGTGCAGGGTTGAGAAAGCAGAGGCAAGCGGAAGCAAAGTCGATCGTTACTATACAACAAAGAAGATAATGAAGCCGACACAAATAGAGAGAGTTGTCAAATCAAGCCGAGGAAGGGATAGAAGCATGGCGGCGCAGATCGAAGCCCAAATCAGTGGCGACACAATACAGTAGAAGAGTGGCAGAGGCACGGTGCGTAAGAAGCGCGACAGCCTTAGAAGCTTAGGCAGTGGCTCAAAGAGAAGCAGTGGCATGATAAAGACTTCTATGATGTGCGGTGGCTCAAGGAGAAGGGGAAGCCACACTCGATCCAAAAGGACATACTGTGGCCAGAAAACAATTGGCTGACTGAAAAGGAATTTGTGAACACGCACAGCATGGAAGAACATAGAGATAGATGATAAGAACTTGAATGGATGCAAGAAAATCAACGACACAGAATGAAAAGACACAAAAGAGCTGGATCTGATGAGGTAGAAGCCGAAGCTAAAGTTAGTGAAGAAGCCAGAGCTATAGACGGTGGAGCCAGAGTGGCCACGACCAGATCTAGTTATATACCAGATACACACACAACTTGCAGCACTCCTCACCATGCCTGCACCCTCTGCCATGTCCGGCCTCATCCGATGAAGGCGCCTCACCGTCGCTGCCACGCGCACTACCTCCCCCTCACCCCAACTGAGTGCTCCCCTGCCTGCCTCTGTAGTAGCGATGCCACTGCCTCCAAAAGCAGTGCAAGTGGAAGCAAAGGAGGGCTCCGCATTGGCACTACAGCCGCCAGGTAGAGACCGCCAAATGAGGAGGCCGGCAAGGTGGAGGTTGGCACAGTTGAGCACAACAACAAAGGCTTGGATCTGGTGGAGCAACGGTTCCTATCACCAGAGGTGACCGAATTTGGCTGGATCTAGATGGTGGCGAACTTGGATGGAGAGCTGCGATGGTGGTGACCACACAGGGGCGTGGCGACAAATGAGGACAACGATGAGCACGCAATGGAAACCGCGGTGACATGGAGATCCAACGGTGATGATCTCAATACGTTGAGCCCAGGGATGGCCACCTCCTTGGCACTGCTGCTGCTGCTACAACTACAAGGTGGCTGCCCTTGGGATAGCGAAAGACAATATTAGATCTAGGGTTTGAACCTTAGCTCTAATACCATGTTAGAATGAGATAATATGTGAAAGGTTAGTTAAATTGCTATAGCAGGGCATATATACAGAGTACATGGAACACACACACTTTCCCTTGGCGGTGCCTAGACACTAGACTCCTCCCTCCCACCTAGTCACCTAGGCAGATTTATCTCACCCACGCGACCGCCTAGCCCACCTAGGCAGCGATTAGGCGCTAGGCGCCTAGGAGAACACTAATCACACATAAGACTAAACTCTAGAACACTATGAAACACCACAAATATCCTTAATAAGGGCAAGAGAAGGCATCATTAATCAACGCACATGCAGTTTTGTCCGTAACTTGATGAACAAATAAACACCAATTCAGAAAGTTCTTGTGCGCAAATGATACATATTTGGAAAGGTGATCAAGTCTACTTTCCAATGAATCAAACCACACACTACAGAAAATTACGATAATTTGAATGCATGCTACACAAGCTGTCCAAAAAGACATGCAAGATTTCCAAACCTAAGAAGGCCGTGGTTGGAAAGTCACTTATCTCAGTGACCTCCTATTTCACGTCTTAATAAAGGTTTAGAAGTCTTCCTTTTTCTTGTTTCTCAAGGATTGGATGGAGCCCAAACAAGAGAACCAAAGATGTGGCCAGTTGTTACCAATTTGGAATCAACAAGCCACATCCAATAGGGTCCGGTTTGTAAAGTCATACTTTTGAATACAGGGTCTGTTTTCGATGTTCTTGTACTCATCGAAAAGTTTAGTTCGAGGCTGATGCAATAAATCCAATAACATAATCTGATTCCATCTTGAGGGGTTGCAATTCCCAAAATAATTTGATGGTAGTAATTTTAGGGTTTTCTTTTAGTCCATCTTGGAGTTCAAGTTTGTTTCCTCTTTTAGTAATTGTAGGAATTATATATATTGTAGTTATGTTTTTGAAACCAAAAGGCCTGAATTTATTAATGAAATTGCACCGTGTATGTTCATGTCCTTCCATGGAATGATTCGACCAAAGGTTCAATGGAATTACATCAAATAACATTTGACTTTGTTACTGCATCTAGTGTTGCCTTGACACGCGAGTCCAAATTTTTTTTGCTGCATTGACGTTTATTATCCCGGTGTCAACATGCGTCGGATACTCGCTCACGTATCGGACACACTTAGCAGTGTCCTGGATAGAGGAGGAAGAGACTAAATGGGAAAAATCTACGCTGGCTCAACATCCCATTTTCGTGACCATGGCTAGGAAAAGCAAAGCTAGAGGAAGACGAACAGAACAAGGGAAGGTTTCGAAGGAAAGAAATAATGGAGATGAGGATGTCAGGATGAGAGCATGCTCACATGGGTTTAGAAGAGAAAAGTGATATCTTTTTTTTTGTTTACTATTTTTCATTCTCAAGTGTGACAGGCTGACAGCGGGCAACTGTATCAAGGCAAGTAGAGGATTTTCTGTGCTGAATATGGATATTTTATGCATCAGACCCTCTAACTTCAGTGATGAGCCTATTTGAGCTTTCATTAATATTATTTACAATAAAAAATAAATATATTGGAACCCTCTATGTATAACCGCACAGTTCGGGATCAAGCTAGTGCATATAGTGGAAACAGTGATAATAACACATCCATATCACGAATCAAATAATATTAATTAAGCAAAAGGTATTGGCCTCATGGCCAACAATTACAAATAAACAGCCACATGGCTTAAGTTCAATAAAGTAGCAGCGAAAACAAAAAAAAACAGTAGCAGGATAAGCCCATCCATTTGCCCAACAGGCAATCGACTGGGGTACGCATCCTAGTAATCCGGTTCTCTTTCATTGTAACCATAAGCAAAGAAATCGTAGTCACCTTCTACTTCTGCGCACTCCTCTATAGAAAGTTAGAATTTTGCAAGGATGAGTACAAAATGTACTCCGCAAGTCTTGGAAATATAATGCATGATAACTATATGCAAGGATAAAGAGTTGAAGTCTTAATATGGTTCTTTTAGCATAAAGCAAAGTTTCAACTTTAAGACATAGTAATTTCACAAAGCATCATTTGACCAAATGTAGTTGTAATAATTGAATTTAATAAGACAACTAAAACAGGTTCCGTCTAACTGACTGGCTCCATTTTCCAAACCATAACCCAAGAGCTCCAACTACTCATGGATTCCTAAACCACCATTTTTATTTAAAACAAAACCAGAAAATCTACAATGTGAAAGCGTACCTCGCTCGCCCTTGACCATGGACACGGCTACTTAAGTAGTTTTAACTCTGCAGAGTGTGTACAACTTTACCCACAAGACATGATCATTTGTTGTTGCCAAGCTATTACTTGTTGCCAAGCTATTAACACACTTCTTTTGTTGTGTCAGCAGAGAGATCATGACAAGGCCTTTACAATGTATAACCCTGCTATTAATCTCGCCCGCTAAGGTTTCACTACCGAAGGGTTCTATCTGCCCAGTCGGAAGCCCACTCTTGCACCTTGCGAGTATATCCCTCTTACACCCACATTCCTCTAACTGGCGAAGCCAATAACGAGACGCATAAATTAATTAGCCAGGTCGTACCCATATAAACTTGTGGTTGTACGGTAGTGCTCTATTCATAATAACACACGCTTCGGTCCTTAATTGATTAAGGCGGAACAATTACTTTACAAGATCTCGTGCTTCCTACACTCGCCAGACATTTCATCCGCCGCATTCTAAACAATTTTTTTCCATTTTATTTCATTTAAATCACAGCAGCAATACCTATTGTCACACCTCACAAACAAGTTTAAACAAAGTTTTGAAATGATTCCCACTAATGGCGTAATGTTGAAACATTTAAGCTAGATTAATCAATTCTACCATATGATGCTACTCTATTGATCATCATCAAATAATATGGCTAATATCAGCTAGGGTGACAAAGGTACATCATGATCAATGCCAATGAGATCATAACAATTATGAAATTTAACTATACGCTATGCCTGAATTTAAAATACCATGCAGAAAAGTAGACATACAATAATTTAAAACAACATAATCATTTTAGAAATTTGGGATCAACATGGTCAAGGAAGACTTGCCTTCGCTGCCCCCTACTGGTTCTACCTCTGACTGTTGGTTCGGCGAAGTTTCTTCGGCGATGATGTCTACATGCGACTTACAAACACAAATAAAAAGAAGAAATACAAAAAAAATCAAAAATTAAAAATAATGGTACTGGAAGGTAGAGCTTGAATTTAGAAATCTGAATCACTGGATTTGGAGATCGAACGAAGGAAAATGGGCTCTCGGAAGTGGCTCGGATAAAAAATTCAGAAAAAAAGGATGACATGTGGAGCAATCTGATTGGCTGGGATTTTGGAATTTCTGGAAAAAGGAAAAAATCAAAGGAAAAGCGCTCTAACACGTGGGGTCCACGCATCAGAGACTCGGTGTATGGTGGATCGGGTGCATAGAGGGCGGCTTTGATGACGTGACGAACCATGCTGACGCAACAGGCCACACGACGGGTAGGGCACACATGGCGATGACGCGGCCACCACGCGGTTGCTGTCTCGGCGATATCATGGCATGGGTGATGCAACCGAACACGTCGGCGCCGATCTGATCTAGCGCCGAGGTGGTTGGCTCATGATGCCACGCGGCAACGTGTCAACGGTAGCCAGCACAGAGGCAAAGTAGCTCGTCGGCGGCACAGGCCCACTAGAGCCGAGGAAGAAGAAATGGCCGGGGAGCAAAACTGTGATGAAACAAATCCGGATCTAGGGCGAAAGATAGCAAGCGTCATGGGGAACACGATGGAACTGACGACGGTGGCAGAGGCTCACTAACGGCGGCGAACAATGGCGAGGAAGCTTTAAGGGCACATTGACGATAGGGTTTGGGCTTTAGGTGTCAACTCGTGCGGCAAAACTCGAAGAAAACAAAAGGGAAAAGACGCACGGCTTAAATAGGCGTAGATACCACGATCTCTAGCTTGGATACGCATGGGCGCTGGTGGAAATCACAGCGGAAGGTTCGAGAGTCTGGCGCAATGGTGGAGTCGGGCAACGAGACGAGCGGTGGAGGCTAACAGGTAGGCCCCGTCCATCACTCGGTGTAGTGCGGGTGACCGAGTCGCGCGGCTGGGCTGTGGGAGTGGAGGAGTCGGCCCAAGCGGTAGGGGAAAGGAGCTAGGCTAGGGAAAAAGGTTGGGTCGAGCGGGGAGAGGAGTGAACCAGCGCAAGAAGTCGGCCCGCATAGAAAATAAGAAATAAAAATCAATTTTCATTTTGGGAAATTCTAGAAAATAAAAAAGGCCGAGTTAAATAATAAATAAATGTGAAAAAATTCCAAAAAAAATCTCAAAAATAGTTTAAAATTTTTGGAACCCAAATAAATTGATTGTAACCCATTTCAACTTCAAATTGTTGATTAAATTTGATTTGCTTGCACTTGAGAGCTCATTTTAAATTCACAAAAAAATTTAAAACTTAATGAAAATTTAAAAAGGCTTTAAAATTCAGAATGTTACATCAGTTAGTTAGCCAGGTCTCGAACCGCTTCAAGAGGTCAAGTGAACCAATCCATAGATAGTTTCATGAAGTCTTGCAATGTTTGTATCGTTTATCTGAACACATTATTAAACCAAGAGATCCAAAGTTTGAAACAGTGCAACAAAGACTTTAGGAAAATATATTATCTCCTCATTTCAACAATTGTATAGGTGCAATTGATGGCACACACATACCTGTTGTTGTGCTAGCAGATGAATAGGACACACAGGTCACCATGGATATACGTCTCAAAATGTGATGGTGGTATGTGATTTCAACATGAGGTTCACATTTATTGTTACCAGATGGCTGGGTTTGGCGCATGACACAAGGATATTCAATAATACTTTGGACAAGTATTCAAATCGGTTCCCACATCCTCCTGACAATACTTTTTCTCTTTGAAAATAAAATTAATTTATATGACGACATTCTCGATTTGCATCATCAACACTTTTATTTTTCATGTATACAGAAATATTATCTTATTGATGTGGGGTATCCCAATCGAAAGGGTTATCTAGCACCTTACAAGGGACAAAAGTATCATCTACCAGAATTTCGATGAGGTCGACAACCGAGTGGAAAATACGAGGTGTTTAATTATGCTCATCCTCCATTCGAAATGTGATTGAACGTTCCTTTGGCGTGCTGAAAATGAAATGGAGAATTTTGTTGGCTATGCCAAGTTACAACATGGACAACTAAACACAAATTATTATTACGTGTATAGCTCTTCACAACTTCATCCGAGATAGTGCTTTACATGATGAACTTTTTGAGAGATGTGATGATGATAAAGACTATGATCCAAACACTACACAAGCTGGATCATCTGGAGGAGGTAGTGGTAATGTATTGGCAATGGATGATAGAGACATGTGTGACTTCGCGAGAGTATTGCTAATTCCTTGATGGCTGTAAGAGTATAGACATATAGATTAATACGTAGTTATATGAACTATATATGCCAAAACGATATGAATGACATCATACGAACTTGTGGCGTGAAGATAATGTTTGGTAATTTCCCTTGGATGTATATTTGTTTTATTAATCTATGTTTTCATTACATGTTGCGGTGAAAAAATCATGAAACATTTGTATTAGATAAATCAGTACATAAGAAAAGTCCTCACAACACTAAAGGGTATATCAGTCTTTCTAACAATAAGCTACACCATCAAACCCATCAAAAAGCCAGGATACCAAATAGCCTGGCTTGGCTTAAAAGCAGACTACTTATAAGCTCATTAAGCCAAAAAGCTAGCTTTAAGCCATAAGCTAAAAAACCTAAGCCAAAACAAACAGGACCTTAAAAGGTAGATGCTTATAAGCTGTTTAAGCCAAAAACTGGCTTTAAGCTATAAACCAAAAAGCCAAAGCTGTAAGCCTAAACACACAGAGCCTAAGCACTTAAAGGACCTTAAGCAACAGTAAATAAAAATAGCTTTAAGCCATAAGCCAAAAAACCTAAGCCAAAACAAACAAGACCATAAAAGGTAGATGCTTATAAGCTGTTTAAGCCAAAAACTGGCTTTAAGCTATAAACCAAAAAGCCAAAGCTGTAAGCCTAAACACACAGAGCCTAAGCACTTAAAGGACCATAAGCAACAGTATATAAAAATCAGTCGTGGTTCTTCACAACCAAATCCTTCAAACTCGGAGCTTTCCCATCCCCCACTAAAAAACCACTGAATCCTAGTGATGGGAAAGAGAGGGAGGAAAATAAACATGGTGTTCTTCTCTTATTAGGGTTTGGGACTGGGGACTAGGGATGTGCCAAAGGAGGGAGAAAATAGAGCGGGGGGGAGTGGGTGTGACCTCAGTAGTCGACGCTAGAGTTGAGCTTGACTACAATGGGGCAGCCCCTGATAGACTTGAGGAAGTCCGACGAAGTCTTCACTGGCCCGGCGGTGCCACGCCAGAGCCGGATTTCTCGCTTCCGCCGCTGCTGCTCATCTCTCCCGCTGTGTCTGTGTGTGTGGACTGTGCGGGTGTGAGGACTTTCGTCTTGCGTTCGAATTCGACTACAGGAGATAAGGGCTCGATTGAGTACTTGAAGTCTAAACTCTTGAAGGCTTTGCTGCCTTTGCAATTTAGACCAATTTTATCGGGTCTCATAGCGACGTGAGCTAATCGAACCCGTTATATGCTGGACCCCACATGTCAGGCTGGCAGAACAAGGCCACCGTTCCACACTCTGCTGCAATATTAGTATCCTTTCATATACCAAATCCATGGTAGACCATTTCTTTATGGTCACCGCCATGTGGGACCCACAAACTCTTTGTCGTACATTTTAGTGTTAGTCATGTGTTGCTGTCGGCCATTGCCAGGTCGGTGTCGAGGTCTCAGTCCCATCCCATCCCAATCCGAACCACACATATCCCATGCTACGTCAGCACACAAGGACAAAACAACCACATGCTGTGAAATCTGGTTGGAAACTTAAATTTTGGAGACTAGAATTGGACTGGCCTGTTGGGAAAATAGGCTGAGAAGCTAGCCCATTAGGGCATAAGAAAATGGGATGAGGGGATGAGGTGAGGACCCAATCCTCCCTTATCCCGTTCGGCTAAGATGGCTGCAAAGGTGAAAGGCTCGCGCCTTGCGGGATGGCCGCGAGGCCGTTGCAACAGGGGTGCGAGATTTGCGGTGGAGTGCATCGGCTTCCTCTATTTGTCAACTCTTGAACTCCTCTCCAGGCGCAAGCATTCCACACTGATTTCTCCTGATCTTCATCTTTGATTTCATTTTTTGGCTCGGTCTTAGCTGGTGAGGTGGTGCTTCGGATCCTTGATCTGGTGCTTGTCTTTGTGCGACTATGCTCTAGAATGTAGATTTGGTGCTCACCCGTGTGGTTTGAATGCTGATAAGTGGAGCCTAGCTCCTGCCATGCTGTGAGGCTGTCTAGTGCTTGTTGTGCCGAACCTAGGACCTGAGTGCTGAGCCTTTGGGTGGAATTTTGTTGTGGGATTTGATCTTGTGCAGCTGTATTTGAGGCTCGATTTCGTACATGGTGTGTCCCGTGTGCTGAAGGGGCATTGTATCTCCATCATCCAGGCCGACAACACCGTGACACAAGTGGCAAAAATTGGTTTCTAGGACAGTGGCTATTCGTCGTGCCTTGCCCTGAATTCTAAACAAGTTTTGAGTACTTGTTCATTTGTGAGTATACTTCTGATTTGTTCTCACATTATTGTTGCCTGTGGATGCTCGATGATGATGATATTGGGTAACTTTGGCCTTGAATTGATAGTAATACTTCCTGTTATTCTAGATAAGTATTGTTTACTGTTACTAAGCTAGTTACTTTCAGTTTGTCATTTATCTACTTTTGCATGTTGGTAAAACTGTTGTTCATGATGCTATTCTGCTTATAGCTCACTGATTTGTTACTTGCTTACCTTCTGGCGGAACTGAATGTTAACTAAAACTTGATCTCTTGAGCAGTAAAATTGACTAGAAATACTTTATAGAGCATAATTAGGAAGGTAAGAATTCAAGGCCACATTTACTTGGTTAATTGTTTAGTTCAAGTGAGATAAACTTGACCCAGGTGTAGAGGAGGTAGGAACCAGTCTCTAGCAGCCCTACACTGAGTGGCAAAGAGGCTAAAGATTTAATCTTCAAGCAGCTCAACACCTGAGAGCAAATTAAAATATTCTTTTGTTCATTAATCAATTTAGAAGACATGATTCATTATGTAGTTGACATAAAATTTATGATATGCTTTATCTTTTTATTATGTCAATTTTGTTATCTTTTAATTATGTAAATTTCATCATATTGTTATTTGGGATTAGTGTTATATGCTTGGTCTTATAATCACACTTTATTTAACAATCCAGAAATCCAATTTCTGTTTCAATGGCTTCAGTGTCCTTAGACGCGATCAAGCCAGAGGTGTTTGAATGGGCTGGCTTTTGAAGGACCGAGATGGCATCAAAGGGGGGTGAATGATTCCAAATTAAATTTTATGCCCCAAAGAAGATCACAAATGCAATTCTTCACCCAAATAAACCAAGCCAAGATACTTAGGTATCAAATGGAGGTGGAAGAATCCGTTTTCATAAATTTCAGCTTGCGCCCGGCACTACCACCATGTAGGGGCGGTACTACCGGAGCTACTGTAGCTACAGTAAAACCAGGCATATGAAGAGTGATTTCAGCACAAGTTCGAAAAGAAAAATCGAGGAATTTTTTGATCCACTGATCCAAACTCAATGAAACTTTGTGGACACCTTCCTATGGATGTGAGGAACCTATTCCAACCGGCGATTCAAGAATCAACGTCAAAGTTCTGACCTTTTTCAAATTTACGGAAGGGTGTACAAAAACGGGTTCAAGAACAAAAACTTTGCACTTAGCTAGCTCATGGGTTCTTGATGATCAAGACGATCCTAGATGGCTTTCCACATGTCATAGCAAGCTAGAACACAAGTCAAGAACACCAAAAACCCAATCTTCCAAGAATCATCCTCTCAAGAACAAAAATCGGTTTCTTGCAAAGAAGAACACAAGATTTGCCAAGATGATTGGGATATGATCTGAAGAAGACTCATCCATCAATCATACATCCTCAGCACAAGATCCACACGCATTTAGAAGGAGGGGAGGCAAATCCAAATGTGCAACAAGTAAATTGAATAATTTAAAGACTGAATTTAAAGCATAATGTAAATGCGAAAAGTAAATTCAAAATTGAGAGGAATGGATTAAACTTTCATTTCTGGAAGGGAGGTTTACAAAGCCTCACAACAAAGTGGGCAAAGCTCATAGGAGCACAAAAACCTCTAAAACCTTCAAGATGAGGAGGGCTACCCCTACCCCTCTATTTATACTACTCTTGGGCCACCTACCACCCTTGGATGAGCTTCTAAACCCTAGAGCACTCATCAAGAGCTAGGATTAACCCACTCAACCAGCCATACAAGGGCTCACCCAAAACCCACACACATAATGGGTTTTCTTGCACGGTTTCCAAAGCACGCTAACTAGATCCACTAACCTATCAACTAGACCAAGATCCAATGGCCCTCATTGATCTATGCAGCGCCTAGTTAGCATCTCGTTCGTTCTTTGTCTTCATGGCTTGCCATGACTTCGTCTCCGATCATCTTCCGGCGATCCCCGATCGTCTGAACCTCCGGCGCACCTCGCCTAGTCCCGATCTCCCTTCGACTCACCATGATTAAGCATCGTCGATCCGCAACCATCAAAAATAAGGAAACACACCATATAGCATTGCCCAACAAAGATATGCAATAATCATCCAAAATCACATTTTAATATGCAATTCGCTCATGAATTCGGCACTACTGCCTATACCAGGCCTGTAGTGCCGCTTGACCGGCACTACCGCCCCAGCATGGTCGGTAGTGCCGCTCCCCTGAAGAACCAATGAACACCTCTCTCTGGAATATAATTACCGCTCCGTCGGCTGGTAGTGCCGCCCCATGGCCGGCAGTACCGCCCTACTGAGGCCGGTATTGCCGCTCCTAGCAGACAAAATCCAAATTGCTTTATTTTTAAAATCCAATTCAAATCAAAGTCAAATTCAAGCTCAACATGCTAAAACACAGTCAATTACTCATCACCATCAAAGATAGACCTCCAGATGGTCTTTCAGCTTTAAACACTGGCAGGCTAGGACGAAGCTCTGGCTGATTGAACTCGGATTATTCTGGGTCATTAGCGAAGAGATGCCCGCCCCTCCGGGGGAAGTTGTTACCGACGAGGTCGAGTTATCTCGCTTAATGGTGAGGAGGGCCAGTTGGGAAAAGGCCAACACTTCTGCGTTGGCTTGCATCTTAGCCATCCTGTCTAACAGGCTGTTCGACATGTATGTGAACTTCATGGAGGCACATAATATTTGGGTGGTGCTCAATGAGAAATATACCGAGAGCGACAATGGGAATGAGTCTTTTATTACGTCAAAATACATGAATTACCAAATGGTTGAAGGCAAATTTTCATGGAACAAATCCATGAGCTGTAGCTCCTCGTACGCGACTTAGGTCTATACGAGTGTGTTCTTCTAGGGTTTTCAGGTGAATGTCATCCTAGCTAAATCACCTTCTTCATGGCGTGACTTTGTCACAGCCCGTCAACATTTAAAGAAGCGGCTAACAGTTGGAGAACTAGTCGCTGCTATTAATGTCGAGGAGAAGTCCAAGAATAGCTATAGAGAGATGAAGGCTCCCGCTCAAGCTAATCTTGTTGAGCACAAGAACCCAGGCAAGAATATGAAGAAGTTCAAGAAGCCACCTCCTATGAACAATTTCAAGACTAAGATCATGAAAAAGAAGAAGACAGATATTGTCTACTTCGTTTGTGGTGAGCCTGGCCATAAAGCCAATCGATGCCACAACCGAAGGGGAAAAGGGCTGACGCCGGAACAGCAGAAGGCTGCTAAGGCCCAGGTGCATATGGCTATTGCAGAGACCAAATACCCCGGTGTAGGCACTTCCACTAGTGAGTATGTACCTATGGTCTTTATTGTAGATTCATCATTTGACTGGTAGATCGATACGGGTGCTACTAGACACATATGCGCTGATCAGACATGTTTCTCCTCTTTTCAGGGTGCAACAGGTGGAATCGTTCTGATAGGGAACGGTGCGGCAGCAACAGTATATGGGATAGGACAGGTATGCCTGAAGCTGACTTTAGGCAAGACACTTGTTCTTAAGGATGTGCTATACATACCTACCATGACTCGCAATCTATTGAGCGGGTTGATGCTGTGCCGGCAAGGAATAAAGTTAGTCTTTGAATCCAATAAGGTCATGTTGACAAAATTTGGTTTGTTCTTAGGAAAAGGCTATGATTGCGAAGGCATGTTCTGCATTTCTACTCTTGATAATGATGTTAACATTTTACAGTCTTCATATTATGATAATAACAATGATTTATGGCATTCTCATCTTTGTCATGTTAATAATGAAGCTATTGTGCGGTTGAGCAAGATGGAGCTTATTCCTAAATACAACTATGAGAAAAATCACAAGTGTGAGGTGTGTGTACGAGCTAAACAACCTCGTAAACCATTTCACACTGTTGAGGTTAGGACCATCTTACCACTTGAGTTGATCCATTCTGACATTTGTGAAATGAATGGAATCATAACTAAAGGTGGCAAAAGATACTTCTTCACTCTCATAGATGATGCAACTAGGTTTTGTTACATCTATCTTCTTAAAAACCAAAGATGAAGCACTAGAATATTTTAAGATCTATAAGACTGAAGTTGAAAATCAACTAGAAAAGATAATACCGAAGTTAAGGTCAGACCGGGGAGGGGAATATATTCCTAAGAATTAGGGATTCTCTTAATACTGTGTATAAAGTAGTATAATACATGAGTTTACACCACCATACTCGCCTCAATCTAATGGAGTGGCTAAATGAAAGAACCGAACTATT
This sequence comes from Otatea glauca, assembly GCA_036346275.1. Lineage (NCBI taxonomy): Eukaryota > Viridiplantae > Streptophyta > Magnoliopsida > Poales > Poaceae > Otatea > Otatea glauca. Next base: position 42,181,720 of record CM070713.1, on the reverse strand, counting down.
TGTGACATAGTGGATGCTTTGTTACAAAGTTTAGGTATGAGCAACTCATGGTGGGTGTTGGGACCCGAATATGCAAATCCGGACCCTCTGTGTATACTGCACTAGTCCAGGATCACGCTAGTGCACACATGCTCAACATAGATGAATATCACAATGATACATAGCAGAAACATTATGAAAGACATCATACATTAATTAATACATGTTGAGTGACCTTATGGTCAACTTACATGACTATGCCTTGCAAGGCTGAATAACAAATTAAACTACAGCGGAATGAAAACGTAGATAAACCTCCTAGTATACCACAGGCAACTGACAAGGCTCGCACCCTAAACATTCGTCTCCTTCTGGTACTTCTCCTCCAGCATTAGTGTAGACTCCTCAACTGATGATATTTTTGTGGGCAAGGGTGAGTACTTAAAGCACTCAACAAGTTGTGCACAGAATGCAACTCTAACATAGCTATATGCAAGGCTTATTCCAAAGAAATGGCTAATGTGGCTCTTTTGCAATAAGCCGCATTTATGAACAAATACGATAAATAGATTGTAAAGACAGTAAAACAAATAACAGTAATAAATAATTTCAGCATTTCTCAAGTAAACTAAGTTTTCAATCCTAAATCTTTTTCCAACCTTCCATATGGCAATCCTGCCATCCCAACCAAGTTTCCATTTAATTAAACTAACCCTTTACTGTAATTCCCGAGCATTTCTCAATACCGCGAGCACGGCTATCCAAATAGATTTACACTCTGCAGAGGTTATGCACTTTACCCACACGATATGATCATCTCTTATTGCCAAGCTATTGATACACTTCTTTTGGTGTGTCGGCGGAGAGATCATGACAAAGCCTTTACAAAGCTCTGCCTTAACCCAGTACTACCCGCTAAGGTTGTAACACTGAAGGGTTAAACCATCACAACATGGCCCCCCTCTTGTGCCATGTGAGTTAATCCGTGAACCTGGGACTCACACCACCGATGGTAGTACCAAAGCTAAAACATCGCAAATTAATCAGCTAGGTTGTCCCATACTAGACATGTGGTTGCATGATTGACTCAGGTCAAAGGCTTTCAAGGTTAAGTCCTTAAGATGATCGGGGCAAGACTTCCACATACCCTCTGCCCATCGGACCCACCTTGGTATACTCGCCCCTTGCCACTTGCCCCAATCTAAGTGATTGCCACCCCAGTTGATTACTAAGCACCACATGCCATCAACAAGTCAACATCGTTGCGTGACATCCCTCGCCACTACAACTCAATCTCATCGTGTGACCACACATGGCACACCAGTTCATTAACATGTTCCATATTCCATTAGTCAAGATTAATTATTGATGGTTCAAGTACATGTGATGACGTGGCATGGCTAAGCAGCTAATACAGTTTAACCATCCCATGTTGATTTTAGTATTAACCAACTATAATGAACCAATCTAGGGTGACAATAGATCATGGCATACAAACGACAAGGTAGGGTATAGATCAAAAAGGTATATTAACTAAGTCCCAATTTAAATTGAAACAATTGTATACTTGAAATAATATGCAATAGGGTAAAACAATATAGCAATTTTATAAACATAGGTTCAACATGATCAAAGCACAACTTGCCTTAGAAAAGCCCTTATTCTTGCTCTGGACCTTGGTCTTGAGTCGACGAATCTTCCTCAGATGCGTTGCACAATTCGACGTCTACGCGAAACGAGAGAGAACACCAAATAAATACCAAAACATAGATCAAATAATCTTTAAAAATCAAATAAAATTTACCATTAAATGGATACCAATTTTAAAAAAATTTAGAAATTTGAATCACCTCAATCGGAGCTCGTATGAGGGAGAACGGGCTCGTGGAAGATTCAAAAATTCTAAAGATCAGAAAATTTAAAACCAAATATATATCCGAATTATTTTTAAACGAAAAACCGATTTATTGCGTCAGTATGACATCATGCTGACGTAAGCCCTAACCCGAACCAACCAGGATGCGACACGTGTCCCTTGGTGCATGGACTTAGTCTATGAACCTCATCGGTCCAAGGTGCACCCAGTCCACACGGATCTAGACCGCTGACACGCAGGTCCGCGTCACGGTGACTGAGTGCCAGCACGACATTATGCAGCCGCCACGCAAGCACCACACAACAAACATGCAACCACCACGTCGGCAGGGCAGATGATGTGGGGGCCACGCGTTAACTCCGGAGTCACGTAAGACGACAGCGCTCTGGGCCCAATGATCGCCGGCGGCGAGATCGAAGGGTACCACCAGAATGACCTCGTCTTCACACACGTAATGACATGGTACAACACCCACCTGTGGATTTACGACGTCGGCGGCGAGACGAAGCACAGTGACGGTTTTAGAGTTTACGGCGAAGCGACTCTCCGGCGGGTTCTTGGCGATGCAGATGTGCGCACCCGACTGCCCTTGGAATGGCGAACGCGATGGTACCAATCCCGAGTCCTATCCTCCACGGATGATGATGAATCTTGAGTTCTTCCTTGTCGGCGGCGCGATAGAAAACCTTCAATTGCGGCGGAATGAAGATGTCTTTCGCTAGGGGAGGTTAGGGCTTTGATCCTTTGTTCTCTGGCGATGCCGATGGGCTTCTTAAATAGGCCTAGGAGTCCGCGTGCTACCCGCTTCCACCAGGTGTCCATGGCGAGCACGGAACAGAGTCTGGGTCAGCCCCACGAGGACGACGACCAGATCATCGACACATAGCGAAGTGAGCGACGGAGATTTGGCGACACGCTTCGATCCAGCGTGCACACATGGCAAGCATAACGGACTAGATTCCCTACCATCTTAACCACTCGAGTCAATCTTCACCGTCCGCCCCACATCCGACGGCCATAACTTTAACGCACACACGGCTTGATTACGACCCTCCGATTGAAATCCAACAGCGGTCGTCGCGGCTTCTAGAAATCGGGCCCAATAGGCTACACCGAGCTGGAACACATGAGCACAATATTGGGCTTCGGCCGATACGGTACAAACAGTTTTACTTGATTTTACATCATTGATATCAGAGTCCAACGAGTTTTTCCATGAAAATGGAAATTTCGATCTATTCATGTGCTGCATTAGCAGCTCGAGTTAGAAACAAAGATACCTATAACATGGTTCACATTAGCTGTTTCTTATTGATCATTTCTATCAGTGTTCATTGAGATTCTCATTGGAAATGGGAATTTTGACCTATTCATGTACAAGTGCATTACCAGCCTGAGTTGGAAAACAAGAACTCTGATGACAGTTTGCATTCGCTGTTTTCTCACCTCGATGATGCAGGTAAGGAAATTTCTTCTCCAAATTATTTTGTATCAATACCTATTGGTAGAGAATTATAATCTTAATGTTCTTTCCGCATTTATTAAAATGGATAAAGATTGTCTTGACAAATTTTCAAACTCTGTAATATGTCAACAAATGGGATTAGGGTTTTAGGCACTGTAATTGGAGTGTCAACAAATGGATATGTAGGACTAACACTTGAATTGGGATCTCTTCTTGCACTGGTGTCTTGTATATGTAAGACTGACACTTGAATATATGCACAACCCTATTAAAGCTGGTGTTGATGCAAAGGAGTTGTTCCATTTGTACATTGTATTATGGAGTCAAACGGAGGACATTATTGGAAAATTGCAGGCTAGATAAGGTCAGTGCTATCCTTTTATTTGCTTTGGGTTGTTATTGATATAATATTGTATTTGGATGGCACAGATTCTTCATATCATAAATGATTGAAAAGTGATTAACAGTCCTGTATTTTTCCTTTACTTTTATTGTCTTTGTTCAGTGACATTTGAGAGGTTATATGTTGATATTGTAGCCTGGTTATTAGCTAAAGCTTTACCACATTCACTAAAACAGCTAGAGCAATCAGATGCAAGGTGTGGGCGTTTATTCATTCTAGGAGTGTGTGGTATCACCTCCTTTGGTGATCGGATAGGTACATAGAAATGTTGATAGAATGTAACAAATAAATATTGAAAAATTGGTTTGATTGGTTGTGTTTATATGTCCATGCTCGTGTGATGGTTCGTAGTTTTAGTGTTATATAGGGCTCTGTGTGTGAATATGACATGAAATGCTATTTTTGTTGATATTGTACTACATAAACTCCGTCCTTATTTTCTTCATAGCTGAGTAAGGTTACTAATGGTAATGAAAATATTAAGGTCGAATTCATGTAGGTTGGGCAGTAGAAAGGGCCTCACATGTTCGCAATTTCATTAGTGTGCTTTAGCAAATATATTTAGCTTATGACATTTTAGCATTATTGTTTATTGTATGATTTGAGTCATGGTTTATGGTATATATCACTCTCTTTTAGGATTTCATTGTAACACACACGGACACACTACTGGTATAGGATAATGCTTTGAAGCAACTGGTCGCTCTTTAAGCTCAAGGAGCGACCTACCTGAGCTAATTCCATCCCACTACCTACATGCTCTCTTCGCTTCTTTACTCTTCTCTTCTCTTCCCTACACGCTCTCTTCTTTCTGGGCTAACTGCACCCCGCGAAAGCCGTTCTTCTCTGGCAACGATGGCGGGTGGTGGTGAGATTAGGACTGGGGTTCCAGCAGTTACTGAGAGGTTCATTGTCCCGGCGGTGGGAGGCGGTGGCGCTGCCAGCCGCAAGATCAGAGAAGAGCGGCGGGCAATCAGCATGGCATGCAACCAACTGAATATTAGGTTGGGCGGGGTTCGTCCAGCGGTGACGGGGATGAGGGGCAGCGTGGACACTGCTGGCCACCGGTGGTGCAAGCAAGGTCGGAGGTGCACGGAGCTCGTGAAGATGCAGAGCTACGGTGGTAGTAGAGAAGCGAGGTGGAGGCGAAGGCGTCGGGTGGTAGCGCGGTCACACTAGTCACGCATTAGCAGCCTCTTTATAGATACGATTCCTGCTACGTATATTCGCAAATTGCAACTATGAAAGAATACTAGTGTCAGTGTAATCTCCTCTTCCTCCTCGTCCTGCATTATAATTTTTGCAAACCAAGACAACAAGCTGCGCGTTAGTCTCTGTTATGAGCAATATCGTGTTGCTGCCATTACCATACGGGTGTATGAAAAACCTCTCATTGTCGTCTCTTGTTTTGTCTTCAAGTTTCTTGAAGCGGTTACTTATGGGCAGGGTTCACCTTATCGAAATGAGTAGAAAAACCGTTGTCTTGGTGATACCGATTTTCGCCGAAAATTGTGGAAAATCGTAGGGTTTGCGAATTCAAATTCAAAATCAAAACCAGAGATGAGTTGTGCCGATCTGGACGATAATCGGTCGAAAATGACCGAAAATCGCCCGGTTCATGCCGATTATCGTCCGATTTTCTCCAAAATCGTGACAGGCCGGAAAATGGAGGGAAAAAAAGGAAAAAAAGTGGGGAAAATCCAGAAAATGTGAAAAATTAGTATGAGGCATAAAAATGTTAAAACAATCAGAAAAATATTGGAAATGCATAAAAGATTATGGAGAAATATGACAAAATTCCGGTATGACCATTCCTATATGTGAAGACCATGCCAAATTGTAAAGTACATGTTTTGCAACAATAGCAGAATTATGGAAAAATATGAATAATTTTGGGAAAATTTCGGCATGATCTTTGCTATATTTTGAACAATGTGAAGTTGTGAAATAGACATGTAAAAGTAATATGTCAAGTTGTCAACAAATAATACTTTATTTCAACAAATAATACTTCATTTCAATACATACATGAATCAATCGATTAAGTCCACACTTTAGTTACATTCATTTCAGTAGCAAAGCAAATGATATTTGAATTGAGCCTTTCTCACCTAAAATGAATGTTCCCACTCGACATAGCTTCGTCGGTCTTTCATTATGATACATATGCGGATATGCCATGATGTACCTACATGTATTGCTCGATGTTAGTAAAAATCGAGTTGGAATGAAATAAAACATAAAAATAAAACATTAACTTAGAGGCTACGGATAGTATTGTTGGTTATACACTTGGTTGGTCATGTTGTATTCTTCTGTAGACATCATCAGCAAACCTCGTATAGCTAGCAACTCCGCCTTATATTCATACCAGCTTTGCCCCGTCCACGGGCTATTCGTTTCCCATTATTGGTACAGCATAGCATAAAATTGTGGGTCTTGCCACTCATATACCCATCGAGTGGCAGGTTATGTGAATGAATCCGGGATGGAGTAGTCATATGGGCCATATGAGTCATAACTCTCCTGCGTCTCGGCGATGCCACACGAGCTACAACTATGCCACGGTGCATCACGACTGTGTCGATGGGCCCTTCCCTTGGCTGCAGTAGTTGTCCTGGGTAATTGTGGAGCCCCATGGTTTCTGTCCTATGTGGCATGAGTGTACTGGGACTCCCCTGTAAATTGTATAGCAACAGGAGCTTCTGAGTGGGAAGTGGGGGATGGAGGCATCAACAGGGGCTTGATCGTCATCGTTGTCCATCTTGGAGCTACTGTCATTGGATTCTTGGTACGGTGGGCTCCGACGAGCTGTGGGAGTACTATCAGTTGAGTCATCACTCCCTACGTACTGTGCCTGTTGTTTGGGAAGCTTCCCCTTTCCTTGAGGGAGCCCTCCTTTTTGTTTGCTCCCTCGTCGGCAGGGTTCCAAATCTCGTCACATTTTGGCGAAATTTCAGATTTCGAACCACCCCGAAATATAAAGTACCAGTAGGGAAAAAAATTGAAATTGCTATAGTGACCCAAAAAATCGGTTTTTCTCATCAAAATTTCGCCAAAATTCCATGTTTTTTGGCCAGTTTTGAAACTTTTAGGGCCGGATTTGACCGGATTTGGTCCAATAACCCTTAGTAAAGTCATGTCCTATGAAATTTTTTTGAAAAACCGAATTTTTTAGACATTTTAAAATTTCGGTAGAAACACTGTCAGATTTTTATAAAATTGTAAAAGATCTATAATAATCTGAAAATTTTATGATACTATCCTTAGTAGTTTAGGATCATACATAAAAAATTTAAAATAATTTAACTTCATTTGTTTTCTTTAAAAAATCAAAAACTGAATGAACATAATTGGGACAGTTACATTGTCAGAATTTTATAAATTTTGTTGGGTGTGATTATGATCTAAAATTTTTATGAGAGATTAATAATTGACTCAGTACCATTATATAATTTTTTTTAAAATTCAACTTTGTTTGTTTGGTCAATAAAATCTATGTAAGCATTGAACTTCGTTTGTTATATTATATTTCAAAAATCAAAAAGAAAAGAACATAAATGGTACTGTGCCTTGTAAGAATTTTATAAATTCACTGGAGTGTGATCATGATTAAAAAAAATTATGAGATATTAAGAACTTCCTTATCACAATTCTGTAAAATTTAAAAAAAATTAACTTTTTTTATTGATAAAGCAAATCTATGTATTGATCATCAGACTTTTATCAGGACGTAGAACTGTCTGAATTTTTAAACATTATTTCAGAATGATCATCATCTAAAAATTTTAAAGAAACATTAATATTACATCAGGACCATCCACAAAAATTTTCAAAAGTTTTTAACGTGGTTTAGATAATTTTTCATTTTATTCAAGTTTGCTGGTAAGCCTTTTAATAGGGCAGTAGTACTGTTCGAAATTTTAAAAATGCATACAATTTGATAACCATCTGAAAATTTTATGAGAAAATTAGAGATACATCATAACCATGTAAAAAAATTCAAATGTTTATAACATGGTTTGAATCATTTTGCATTCTGTTCAAAATTGCCGGTGAGTGTTTTATCAAGACAGTAGCAATGTTTGAATTTTTAAAAATTCGACAAACTTCAGAATAATCTGAAATTTTTATGAAAATATCATCAATGTGTCAGGACTATCCAAGAACAATTTAAAATTTTTCAATATCGTTTGACCCACCTTTTTTCCATTGCAAAAAGACCAAAATTTCGGGTATTTCGCCCAAAATTTCGGTATTTTTCGGCGAATTTCGTTTTTTCTCGGTACAAAACAAATCGGATTTGAATATTTGTTTTTGAATTTCGGATGAGATTTTTTCGAAAACCCCGAATTTCGCCGAAATTTCGGAATCCGGTCAGGGGCGGTATTTTATCCGAAAACGAAATTTGAATCCTTGCTCGTCGGCACTGTTTGGTGCTTCCTCTTTCCCACATGAGTGCCCCCCACTGTCGTGTCTGCCCATTCGGAGATGATTGCAGCCCCAGTATCTTTGTGCAACGCAAGAGAGTCTACTAGGTCTGTTACGAGGTTTGATGGAAGGAGGGTGTCACTCTTTGTTTCTGTGTCCTCCTCATCAAGTAATGGGTCAGCATTGGACCTCCCTTTCTCTATCCAATGCCTAATTGGATTTTCTGTGTCGCATAGCGTGAGCTCTATAAGGCGCTGAAATAGATCATCTTCGGCTGCGGACTTGTCACTTTCTTTTTCTTGGATTTTGAGCCGTAAGTTGTAGTTCACATAGATCAACTTATGGAGCTTCTTATATGACAGACGGTTGCGAATTTTGGTGTGGATGAATGTGAACATGCTCCAATTACGCTCGCAACCGCTAGAAGAAGCGCAATGGGAAACGATGCGCTGAGCCAACTGTTGGAGTGTGGGTGTATCTGAACCGAAAACACCCTACCAATGTACTGCAAGTAATGGAAGACAACAATAAGTAGGAGGTGGTAATACAGGATTGCTACTATATTTAAGATGATATAAGGAATATACTAGCGGTAGTTTTAGGATCATATGCCATCCTCTCAGCTAGCACGGTAGAGAACGATACAATTTTTCTTTTAAAAAGACCGGCCTCGTGAAGACCTCGTATAGCCATATGAGTATCAGCAGAAAGTGCTTCAAAAGCATCTCGGAGATTTGGCAAGAAGGAGTTGGTCATCCCATATGAGTAATGCGTTTGAGGGTTCAAGGCAGCAGCTGCATGAAATTAAAGGAAACATGTTATTACAAGTATTTACAAGTACAAGGTATTTTATTACGAGGGAAGAATGTATTATCGGCGTTCATATAAGTATCACGCGTTAGGTCGCCAATTTTAGGGTCCACGATATTCATGTATTGCTCTAAAGTAGCTGGAGAGTCATGGAACAAGCTATCATATTCCTGTCGCATTATATTATACCGCAGTATCACCTCGCTCAATGTAGGAACCCTATCTTGGTCGGCGAAACGCAAGAAGACATACAATGGTTCCACAGATTTAACAACCGAACAAAGGTTGTTCCACCACTTCAAACTCGATAGTCACCCATACACGTACCTCCCCTCCACAGTATTAACAAAGCACGATGACAGAAACTCCTCTAACACCATCCATTGTAAAAACTTGTCCTTGCGACGAAGGAAACTGTCCAGAAATATGTAGTTTGTACCAAAGCGAGTAGCATTCCACTTGACTAACTCGCCCCTAATGTGCTTCTTCATCATGGCATGAAGCTTTCAATGGTTGTAAATCCATCGCGAGATTTTTCTAGCACTCTCAAGTACAGCAGCGTGGTCAGGGAACTCTCCAATTTGCTTCAGCATCAAATTAATCGTGTGGGCCACACATATGGCGGTGCTCACGTGCGATGAGCCACATGCCTTCTTGTAGTTCGCACCATTGTCCGTGACAAGCTGTATAACATTTTGCGCACTAACCTCGTCGACCACTGAGGCAATTTCCTGTGTCAACAAACAAAAATAAAAATATCCATTACATCACGCGCAATTCAAATATATATCAGAATAGGAGCAATGAGAGCAAGTACGTGGTGCAAGTACGACGAATCTTGACTTTTACCCGTCGCATCCACGGACTTGTGGAAGAACATGGTACCATTGCAGTATAGCATGAAGTTTATAATACTCATGCGTGTCGGCCCAGTCCAAGAATCGCACATGATGTTTACGCCATACATAGGCCATTCCTCTTGAACTTCTTCATCTTTTTATTTATATCCGCTTCGTTGGCGTCTAAATACTTACCGTCTATGTCTCTCCCACTAGGAGACGGGACACCATCGCCTGCAAATGAGATATAGGATGACCATGTGAGCTATTATTGGACGTACAACTAGACGAAAGTTTGAAAGCTCACTTACCCCATTTTTGAGTTTCCCTGACGGCCCTAATGAAGTAGGGATTGTCTGTTTTCCTCCCCGCTATACCAGCCGTGTGGAAGAATTTGGCCCATGCCGAGCCAATTGCCTGCTTCGTATTTCTTCCCTTCTGTGTCCAGCTCCCAGTGTCAATCCGTGTTCGCACAGGACCACGGGCTACGCCAAGGTTATAATCCCCCATGACCAGTTTGTCCCGTTGTGATGAACTCTGAAACATCCTTGGCAACACACCACTACCCCTTCCTCCAGCACCTCTAACTTTGTTTTTAATGTTATCAATATATGAAGTCTCATTATGCTACTTGCTCATCTCAACAGGCATGAATATTCTGAAGCATCAGGGAGGCAGAAACTAAGACTATTTTCTCACAAAGTGTGACTTTAAGGCTGGTTAATTTCAAAAGAAAAAACACAAATGTGTGTTGCACTGCATACAATATGAACGAAAATTGTGAAATCTTACCGAAAATCGCTCGGTTCTTCGCGAAAATCGCTAGGGTTTGGGATGGAATCGCTGGAGCTCTCTAGGCGACGATTATCGGTGCGCCTCACCGATTTTCGGGCTTATTTGGTCGATTTTCGTGGTCTAAGCGGTGTTTTTTGTGTCGGTGGCAACTGGATCTCGTCGGAGCCAACGTGAGGTGGAAGCTTGTGCAGAGAGCAGCTCGGGACTACAATTATTGCGTCTGAACGCCAGCAATGGAAGCTTAAAACGTGCATGCAATCTTCACGGGCCGGACCAGGCTAACGGGCCTCCGCCATGAACAGTAGCAGGCCGGCACTGTTTTTTCTTTTTTCCCTTTTTTTCATTTTGTATTTTCGATTTTCCTGCAAATTTATCTTCCAAATTTAGTTTTTTCATGAAATTTTGATCTCATACGCCACACAACTATTAATAATAATGTGGTGAAAACCTACCAAATTTGAAGACTTCTTCGGAAATATGAGTCTTTTTTTCCCTTTTAAGTAAAATCCGGAAATACAATAATCTGATCTATTTTCTTCTTGGTATTTGTGAGTGTAACGTACACACGCGAGCATGTCTATCTTGCTGCATTTGACGCAAATTTACGAGTCCCTTCGTGTATTAACGCCTGTTGTATATCAGCTCACCATTCACCACCAACATCTGTATCATCAGCACACCAAGGAGTACCTTCTGCTAATTGTAAAGTATCTCCCTGCTTTTATTGAAAGCCATTACCAGGTCTAAAAGTCCAACAGGAAACAAAAGATAAAACGTCGGGGTTACCGACAAGCTATTGCAAAAAAAAAAAAAAAACTCCAAAAGAAACACAGGATGACACACCCCTACGGACTGGATTACAATCACCGAGAGTCTAAATGCAAAGACGTAATCAAGCTTCCCTTGTTCCTTCACTTCTCATTCCTGAAGCCCACACAAAATTCTTTCTTGATCATGAAGACAAATGGATCATTATCCATCATCTTGATCTTGTCCTTGACGTGCTCCACCATGTCCCTACTGTCCACCTTGAGCATCACGCACCAGAGCGGCATATAGGCTAAAATTTTGTGTAGCACATCATCTATGTTAGAAGGGAATTTATTCTCAATAGCCATTTCGTTTCTAATTTGCCACACAGCCCAGGCAAAAACTGCAAAACAGGAAATCTTCAAGGAATAAGAACCCACGCCCCCCCCCCCCCCAACCTCCCCCACGGGGTTCTCAGGCTGCTGCAAAGTCAATAGTCTTTTCAATCTGCTCAAACAAGGTCGTCTGACAGTCCATATGGCGCTCTATCCTCTCAAGTCTAGCATTGGAACTAGAGTCATGGTTCAAATTTTCGCCGAAATCTCGGATTTCGGTCTGGGACAAGATTCAAAGTTTCAACGAAATGAGAAAATTTGAGAATGGAAGTTCAGCCCACCTGGTTAAGAGAGAGAGCTCTCAACCGAGCAACCCCGGTTGGTGTCCCGCTCTATCTCCCTAGAGATCTTCATTTTGATTTTTTTTTTGTTCCAAATTAGCAACATGGAGATCCTCCAAGCACCATCCTCGCCGGTCCGTGTCCAAGCGCCAATGGTCTGTCCTCGCCGTCCGCGTCCAAGTGCCGTCCTCGCCGCTCATGGACAACATGGTTCGAGTCCTCCTGGCACCACAATTTGTTTTTTGCTGAAGGACCATGTGGAGGTCCATCCATGTTTGTGATGAGTATTTGACTTTATTTGAGCAAGGTATGATCAAGTTTGAGTTTGATTTGGATTGATTTCCAAAATGAAGCAATTTGAGTTGTCTCTGCTAGGAGTGGCAGTACCGGCCGTATGGGCGCGGTAGTGATGAGTTGGATGGGTTTATTGCATATCATTGTGGGCATTGCTATGAAAGGTTTTTCCTTGTCTTTGATGGTTGCAGGGCGACGGTGCTAGGTCATGGTGAGGCGGAGGATGACCGGGACTAGGCGAAATGCGTCGGAGATCCAGACGGTTGAGAGATCGCCGGAAGATGATCGGAGACGGAGTCCGGGCAAGTCAAGAAGACAAGGAAAGGAGATGATGCTAGCTAGATGCCGCGTGGATCAATGAGGGCCGTCGGATTGAGGTCTAGTTGATAGGTTAGCGGGTCTAGGTAGTATGCTTTGAAAACCGTGCAAGAAAACCCAGTATGTGTGTGGGTTTTGGGTTAGCCCTTACATGGCTGTGTGTGTGGGTTAATCTTAGCCCTTAGATGAGTGCTCTAGGGTTGAGGGACTCATCCAAGGGTGGTAGGTGGTCCAAGAGTAGTATAAATAGGGGTGGAGGGGTAGCCTCCTTCCCTTGAAGGTTTTGAGGTTTGTGAATGCTCCTTTGAGCTTTGCCCACATGAAAGTGAGGCTTTGTAACCTCTCCTTCCAGAAATGAAAGTTTTATCCATCCACCTCTGAATTTATTTTGCGCATTTACATTATGTCTTTACTTTACGCAATTTAAATTCAGCATTTACTTTCCCGCAATTACATTCTCGCAATTTACTTTCATGTAATTTGGATTTGCCTCCCCTCCTTCTAAATGCTGCTGATCTTGGATGTTTTGAGTGTGTTCATATGGTTTTACATCTCTTTTGCACTCTTGGATTGAGTAGAGAACATCTTTTCTTTTAAGTTCCAACTTTGTTCAGAACTTGTTCTTCACGCAGCAGTCAGTGTTTGATTTCTATAAAAATCTAGAAAAATCTTTTTCAAGTGATTCTTGTTGGAGGAGGTGCGGAACTCTGATATCCACTTGTAGAAAAATTTTGGAGTTCATTTGTTGCACCATTTGGGCGCCATGAGGCTTTTTGAGGAGAAATTTGGTGGAGTTCTTCACGACTCTGATGCTCATAGGGAGAAAAAGTCTCAAAATTTTGAGAACTGCAGAAACCCACCAACCTCCTGTGCAAATTGAGGACAAGTTCTGGAAATTCTGCTTTTGCTTTTCTGAAAGTGACTTTTGTGATTTGAATTGATGTCCTTTCTAAAAGCAAGAGTTTGAATTGATTCCTCTTTATCTTGAACACTAGACAACCAGTATTGTGACTCAAAAATCCCCACATATTTTATGGTACTTATCCATGTAAGCTTGGGGTACACATAGTTGTCTAGTTTTTTAGGTTTTTCATGATTTCCTTTGAGCGATCTTGTCGAGGTTTTTGTTGGAGTATTTTGGTGGAAATTTTATTTGCGACCATTCACCCCCCTCTGTTCGCCATCTCGGTCCTTCATTTGCTATATAGCAGGGAATGGGATAGCAAGGAGTAGACTAGTAGTACACCAAAAAACACAAGAAGCAATTTTAGCTTAGCTTCATTTGGTAGAGCCCTTGGCTAAGCAACCTTACCTTGCTGGTTTGAGCAGGGATCTAAATTTTGGCGAAATACCGGTAGGGAAAAAAATTGAAAATGTTACAGTAATTTGATTTTTTCGGCGAGATTTCGGTCAAACCGGGCAAAATTTCATGGAAAAATTCTGGTTTTTGGTTTTTATTGGCCGGATTTGACTCCAATTACATCAATAATCCATAAGAAAGTGATCTTTGATGATAATTTGTTTAAAAACTTATTTTTTGAGATATTTTAAAATTTTGGCAGAAACACTGTTAGAATTTTATAAAATTGAATATGCTTTGTAATACTATGAAAAAATTATGGTACTATCTTAAGAAGTCTAGGATAAAACAAAAAATTTTATAAAATATTTCAACTTCATTTGTTATCTTTTAAAAATAAAAAATAGAATTAGCATAAACGAGGTAGTAACAGTGTCAGAATTTTATATCTTTTTTCATGTTTTATATTAATTTGAAAATTTTATGGTAACATTAGTGATGCATCAAGACTATCTATAAAAATTTTCTAGAATGGTTTGAACTATTTTTCATTCGGTTGAAATTTGTCAGTCAGCCTTCAGTTGCACCGTCCGAATTTTTAAAAATTCATGAAGCTTGATCATCATCTTAAAATTTAATGAGAACATTAATTATGTATCATAAACATTCACAAAAAGTTTCAAAAGTTTATAACGTGGTTTGTACTATTTTTCATTCGGATCAAACTTATCGGTTAGTGTTTTATCAGGACAGTAGCAATGTTTGAATTTTTTAAAATTCCTCAAATCTGATAATCTTCTGAAATTTTTATGAGAACATCATTGATGTGTCAGGAACCTCCAAAAAAATTTCAATATTTTTAGACATCGTTTGAACCATTTTTCATTCAGTTGAAATTCGCCAAAATTTTGGGATATTTCGGCAAAATTTCGCTTTTGGTAGAAAACAAACCGGATTTAAATTTTTGTTTTTGAATTTTGAACAAGATTTGTTCGAAATACCCGAATTTCACCGAAATTTGCCCAAACCTTATCCAGCGTCTTTGGCCAACTGGGGCATCTCAACTTGGTGCCCTAGCATTAAAGTTACATGAGACCCTTTGACAGCCGTTCAAAGTTACTGAGATTTCGTCGCTTCCAACCGAAATCTCATAAATGCCGGTTAAAAAAATTCCGGATTTGAATTTTTTTTTTGAATTTTATCCGGATTTCTATCCTTTCCGAGATATAGTCCAAAAACGAAATTTAAAACCTTGATGTTGGCATGAGACACAACATGCAGAGTTTGTTGCACTGTGTAATCTTTTGACAATCCAGCAGGTAGAGTTAGCAAGACACCATTTCAGGACTAGAATTTACTTTGAGAGAGTGTCGTGCAATTTGGTACCTTAGGGTGCGTTTGGTTGAGTGAACGAGGTTAAATGGGATGGGATCGTATAGGATGGATGGGATGATCCAAGATGAGATGGTACAGGGAGGGTGTTTGGTTGTCTGAATGGAATAATACATGAGTTTGTTTGGTTGCTTGAATGGAATGGTACAGGATGGTGCGAGATGATGTTTGATTGGATGGATGAGGTTAGTATGGTAAACTTTATCACTAGTGGTACGGGATGGTACAGGATGGTTCAACCAATTTGGAGGTACGAGATGGTACAGCATATTTGAAGAATATTCCTAGAATCTGTACCACTTCGTCCCGTACGAGATGGTTCCATACACTCAACCAAACGCATGTATCAAAATCTATCCTGAACCATCCCGTACAGGTTCCTACTCGTTCACCCAACCAAACGCACCCTTAATGATCATTTGGATGGTATCTAGACCGATGTCAAACTGATCATCCGGGCCGAGGGAGGTTAGCTGTCGACTCGAGTTGATCGAGACATTGTGCTTCAGCATACTCTTTCTCATCCAAATGTGCCAGCTTCACCTCTAGTACCTCTTGCTGCACTAGCTCTAGCTCGGACACGTTCGTCTCCTCAAGCACCTAAGTCAGAGCCTACTCAGACTTACTGGCACAAATTCTTACTTTTGATACACCTTCAGTTGCTGGGATGTCAACCAAGGTTGCAGCTCCACAAACTTCACTTCGCACCTTAGTCAGAGCCTACTCAGACTTACCGATACAATTCTTACTTTTGATACACCTTCAGTTGCTGGGATGTCAACTGAGGTTGCAGGCTTGCAGCTCCACAAACTTCACTTCCTGTTCCTACTTCAAAGACTGCACCTCCGACTACTACATCTCCAGCTCCAACTCCCACTTCGAACCTTGTAAGGACAACATCGACACTGTGGTCTACTTTGTTTCTGCTAAGTTTCCCATGGCTCCGACTCTCCTTCGGTGTCTTCAGGAGATGGTTCATAATTCCAGCTTCATTCTCGAGCTACATCGAGTGGCCTTTCTCCTCCACCCGATGTAGTGGAGTAGTTCTCCCTTTTTATGCTTCATGTCAAAGGGGGGAGAGAGTCCTTAGGTGGTTAAGAGAGAGGTTAGAGAGGGGCAGTGTCTTCTTTTTGTTGAGACATGTACGAGATGTTCCTTAATGTATCTTATGTCACATGACTCATCTTTTGGGTACTTATATACTTCATGGTAGCTTTGAGTAGTTTATTTCTCATGCTTGTGCAACATTTAGTAATATACTTGTTGGCATGAATTTAGGGGGGTCTACTTATTTATATGCCATGTCTTTAAGTTTTTCAGAGCTTGTGTTTTATATGTGTGTTTATTCTATACATTGCTCATATCGTGGTAGTCTCATATTCATATATGTTTGATCATGATCTTTATGGATTTTATATACTGGATCAATGGTTGCAATTAATTGTTGTGCTATATCATATCTCAATTCACTCTCTAAGAATGTGTTGCCATCAATTACCAAAAACTAGGACATTGTAAGCATCTAGGCCCCTATTTTCAGTGAATTTAGTGTTTGGTGATTAATGACGGTTATTTGTCAATACTAACCATGTTTCATGGTTTTAAGTTGAGTTAGTGCTTGACATTAGCATATTTGGAGTTCTGGGTACTCATGGACCCTCAAAAGGTGTAAATGATGTTAAAGCATGAATATTAAGGATCTTGTGACTACAAATGATCCGAGGAGTTGAGTTATGATCATTTTAGTGATAGATTTTATTTTCTGCTTTGGTCATACTATTAATAGGGGTTCAAAGCTAGTAGTTTGAGTTTGGTGAGGTTCAGTAGCTAGTTGTGGTGTGCACTAGGTCACTCTAGCTCATATCTAGTCAATGGAAGCCAAGAAACCAAGAGAATTGGTCAGAAAAATCAGCATTGAGTCAGATAATCCAGCTGAGTTGGATCAAGGTTCAAATCAATTCAACAAAGAGCAAGCCCTGAAATTTTCAATGGGAGTTGAATGGTTCGAATGATCTGGAGTATGGGTCGAATCAATTTCATAGAGAGGATGTTTTGAAGTCCATGTGGCCTAGACAAATCGGTCAAATCAATTTTATAGCGCAGTGTATCTCTGGAATTCAATGGGACCCGGATGATCCATGTAGGTACCGGTATGAGTTAGATCAATTTTATAGAGACTTTGTCTAAAATGAAGTTCATGTAGGTTGGATGATGTGAGTGGGTTGGATCAATGACCAGGATCAATTTCATAGAGAGATGTTCTTGAGACTTTGTGCTAACCTGGATGATCCGAGCCAGTGGATAATCTGAGTGGTCCGAATTATCCGACTTGAGTCAGATGATTTGATTATGTGCAACGGTTATATTTTTTACCATTGGAAATTCGAATGGGTCTAATGATCTGACTGAAAAGGATATTTTGAATTATATGTGTCTACTGACTAGTTTTTGAGGACGGGAGTTATATATAGACCCTTTAGGCATTCAAATTAGCTCTTAGGATTCTGTTTCAGTATCCATCCTATTGATGAGTTCAAGGGCACTTTGAAGTTTGGATTGAAGATGTTGAGTGCTTTGTGAGTAATTGAGAGAGTAGATTAGGACTAAGTTGTGCATCACTCAAAGTTGCTCGACCTTGCTGGGTTTAAGTAACCTCTTTGGACTTATTACTCTTGGAGATTGACATCTCCTAGAAGTTCTAGAGACTTGCTCGGTGACTTTCCTAACAAAAGCTTGTGAGTGGCATTGAGAGACTCATGAAAGTTTGGAGTCCACAAATTTGGAGAGATAGACTATTACAAGTGGATAGCTAGATTCCTTGGCGATCTAAGTTAGAGCTAAGCACAGAAGAGCGCCGAATGTTTGAGACCTCAGTAAAAAAATCGGTCGTGTTCATTGTTTTCTTATGTTTCTATATTTACCTTATTGTCTTTTATTTTCGAGATTACTATAATTGCGTAAGGTTGGAACAAGAATACAAAATTTCATGAAAACCCTAAACACTTATGCTGAACTAGTAACAATTAAAATTTTAATTTTGCCTTTGTGAAAAAAAACCCAATTCACCTTTGCTCTTGACATCCAATCGATTTCACTCTTCTTTTTTACCTCACCGTAAACGGCCATACACAAAAACTTGGCTAACATTTTCGTTTTTTATTTTCAACAACCGCACGATGGATCTATCACCTATGGTGAATTGTTCACTGTTCTAACCTCCTAATTTTTCTTACGAAACTAGCTTTCATGATTTTTTTTGTAGGAATAGCCTAATTCAGCGTAGGGGAGCACGAAACTTGCCAGGTCACCACGGTCCAATTGCCGCGCACCGCGCCGGGGAAAATTGAAATCCTGCATCTCCATCCCGCATAAATTGGATTTCCGCGCCCCCGTTTCGCAGAAATTACATTTCCGTGCTCCAATTTCGCGGCAATTGCACTGAATCCGGAGGCCACCGATTTCTCGTGCCTCCGTTCCGCAGAAATTCAAATTCTCGTGCCACCTCGCAACAGGAAAACAAGATCCTGCCCTACATTACTGTAGAATTACCTCCTCGTTGTTCTATAGCGCAGATAGAGGTTATTTTTGAAAAAAAAATTAAAAAAAGAAAAATGTACCAAATATGCTAGCAGTTGACCAATTGTGCGCGCGCGCGCGCATTGTGAATTCACGCCATCGAATAACACGAGTACACTGGTTTGAAATGAAGGTCACGGCAGTCCCATTGGGAAAGTACACTCACGGCTCGGAGTCATGATTATTTTCAAAGTGTGTAATCATGATTCAATGTTCAGGGTATGAATAGTAAGATTATTTTAGTTTTTACGGTTTTATCCTATATATGTAAGTGCGAGTAAAGATAAGATGGAAAGAGTCGGCTTTTATATAAAAATCAGCATGATACGAGAAATAAGATATATTAGTAATGTACATAATAGAAGATATAGTTATGATATAGTATCTAGAGATAACATTTAGAAATAATTATTGTACAAACTAGCTCTATTGTTTACTCTAAATGATATGCATGAAAGATAGAGTAAGCTGTGCATCTTTGATATTATCTAATTAGTACCAAATAATAAGACAGTTAATTCAGTTGGACTCCTTCGTGCAAAGCTGCGACCAAATAAAGCTGACACCCGGTCCCTTTTATTTCTTTTCACTTTTCAGGTTTCATTTTTTTTCGAGGAACACTTTTGAGCTATGGCAGGTAATCTCATCAACTCATGACATACACCAACGAACGGTTGCCTTTTTGTTCTTTTCACTTTTCGCATTTTCAGTTACGAACATCTCATGTCATATGCTTTCATGCTCTCTATAATTCTATATAATGTATATAGTGTTGGCGTCAAAAACTTGAGGTATGGTTTCTGACAACAGCATACCAGATGAACACCTGATTTAGAGCGTGCCAGTCGATTTGACCTGTAACCGATAAGGTAAAAAAATATAAAATTCACCTAAAGCCGATCGTGATGATCAATCGGCTTAGACTCAATCAGTTTGAAGCCGATTAAAATCGAGGTAACAGAGCAAGTCCAATTAGCCGATTAAGTTAATCAGAGGATAAAGGTGATCGATTCTGAAGAAGGCGATGCGCAACAAAATCAGAATAGATCGAACCTGGGCGTAATTTGAAGAAGATCAACAATCAGCGATGCACAACTTTATTGATCAAAATCGAATTACAAGAAGTCTAAATTACAAAAGCTACTCCTAGTCGACAGGAAAAAGTAATGTAGATTGGTGTGTTGGATTGTGTTCTTTTGTGCAGCTTGTTTTAGCCCTTCTTTTATACCCGTCGGCCGATCGTGTCCTTTTACAATACGTTTCGAGGCTTGATCCGTATCGGCCTTAAATCGGACAGTTTTTCTTCAAAGATCTTGCTGTTACCAAATATCTTCAAATCTTTTCGGTTCGTCTGTTCGCTTCCGCATGTTTGACTTTCTTGCCGATTTTGACTAAACTTGCCAAATTCTGGTGCAAACATATGCCCCCCTATTTTTTAGAGATGACTTGTCATCTATCAAAAATTACAATTATCGGCTTTTTTCCCATCGGCTAACTGTTAAACTTCACTCAGTAACTGCTGCTTTATTTGTGCCATAATTTTCTGACATGCGTGTAGTGCGCTTTAACCGCTCGCGTCTTTTGAGATTCATTTCCCGCCGCTTTGGATTTTTACCTCGCTATAAAATGTGGCCCCCACACTGTCATTCCCCACGCGCTCGAGCTCTTGTGATCTTCATAATCGGCTGCTTTGCTTTGGCTTTTCTTCTGAGTCAGTCGGCTTTTGACATCAAGATCGGCTGAATGGATCCTTCTCAGGTACTCATCCCGATTCCTAACAGCGTTGATTAGTTTTTCCTCGGCCCACTAGGAACCCTAGATACGGCTACAGTTATTGATCAAGAAGTCACTCGCCTTCCTTTGTCGGCTAGAGGATATAATATTGAGGATTGGAGTAAAAGTTTTAGGGTTTGGCCGACTGCACTTAAAGGGTGGAAGAATTGGTATAACCGAGTAGCAGCCCAAAAAAGAGAATCCTGGGAAAGAATGGGTATAGCCGAATGCATTCCTTTGAGTTTAGCCGATCTAGAGGCCAATGAGCCCTTGGTGGCCACGGCTTGTTATTTCTAGTCGGATGCTTTTAACGCCTTCATGTTTCGCACCGGCCCGGTCGGCCCAACTTTGCTGGATGTCGCTCAATTGTGCTGCTTAAGACCGGATGGGGAACAAATATCGGCCTTCAGCGCCAAACCAAAGAACAAACTTATTCGGTCTAAGGGTGAAGGATGGTCTAAGTATATTGCCAACAACAATAAAGTAAATGGGTTAGTATCGGACGAGGAGCATGTCGCTTTCCTTAATATTTGGCTTGATCGATTTCTATTCTGCGGTGCTTCATTAGGACCAACTCAAGTATATCAGACAATTGCAGAACGATTGGTAGAGGGCCGTCGGCTGGCACTTGGAAAAACATTTCTGGGAGCGGTGTACTAAATGATGCATGTCATTAGAAGTCGACTTTATACGGGTTTTGCCGATTTCACTGTAGGCAATGTGGGCGGCCCCTTATGGTTCATTCAAGTTTGGCTGTACTGCTTCTTTAGCCAACCCTTTGATTTAGAGCCTGCTGATGACACGGCCTTCCCAAGAGAAGACAACCCTTAGAACATCATTCCTCAATATCAAGCAAGCCGATCATTTGGTGAACGGTTCATTATGTGTTCTGGCAATGAGACAAAAATCATAGCTACCGATTCGAAAAAGGACATGTATTTCTTCCTTCACTTGAGCGATGAAGATCTGAGACAGCGGGATTTTTTTAGTTATAGCGGTGTGGCCGATTTCCCATGGCCTTCGTTTCTGCATCTTGAAGCTGACAGTTTTTTGATGCCTCAGGAAACCCTTGATTTATATAGAATTTTCATCTCACCTTGCATTCTCCATGCTGGTCTCCATACAAGAAATCGGACATACCAGCCGTCATATGAATTTTATCACCCGTCAGTCTACGCAAGGCAATTGGGATTTGGTCAAGTGATCCCAGTTTTCAGCTTCTTGATCGGCTTAAGCCAAGAGCTAAAGTCCGCAATGCTGTATCGGCTGAGATTGTCCTTGAAGTAGCCGATGACCTACAAATTGAGTCTTTGCCACACTTCTTCCTGAACACCAGACGGGCAGGCGGCTATACTACATGGTGGTCAACCATTGCAAAAGCTCTCTATCGGTCCAAGTCTCCATCGACTATCATCAATGATTTTTTTCCAAATCTTCCAGAGCCGACGTTAGTATCTAACGCTGATTCTAGCAGTGAGGCCACTTCGTCCGGATATACTAACACGAACGTAGATGTTTCTAGCGAGGTATCGGCTTAGAGTCTAAATCTTCCATTTTGTCTTTTATGAAGTCTGCCTTGAATCTAACTTTGTTTCCTCCCTCTCTAGAACAAGGCTATTGGAAAGAGGGCGGCTTCAGGCCCATCGGGTGACAATCAGCCCAGGAGACAGCAACAATCGACCTCTGTCATGGGTTACGCCTCTAGGTCCTTGGGTATTCAGAGCCCATCTCTGTCGGACTTGGAGAAGCATAAACAACCTAGTAAGTCTTTTTATCGGCTTTCTTTTAATCTTCAACCAATTTTCATCTAACAAGATTGTTTATCCGATAAACCCTCAAAAAAGAAGCGAAAGTACACCAAAGCTGCTGCCAAGAGGGTCCCCAAGCCCAATGAGTAGAGTGGCGAAAGCTCGCCAACCATATCAGCTACGGGAAAGGTGAGTTTCTTTTATTTTTTGAGCTTGCATAACTTTTTTGCGCGCTGCTCTTATCTTGATTTTATTCCTTTTACAGCCGACACCATCTACGCAAGCGGCTGCCATTCTAGCCGATCTTCCCGCTATTTCCCCCAAAGTTCAACCGCCATCGCACATCCGAATGACCAACCTTACTGTTGACTTGCCAGGCTCCTCAGTCTTTCTTGATCCGATACCATCGGCTCCAGCCTCCCAACCATCCATGTCTTCCGACCCAATGGACTTGTTAGGATTCACTCTTGATGAATTGGAAGACCCAGAGGTGATGGCCACGGACGATTTTCCTGCAGACATTGGAAAAATCCTTGAAGTCGCAGAGGAAGCGTCGGCTGCAGTAACTTCAGTACCTGGGATGCAAGCCAGGCTGAACAAACTTTTCGAGGAAATAATGCAGCCCGAAGCCGACCTTCTAGCCAATACTCAACCTCTACGTGATGCTATGGTGGCTCTCGAAGCCGACCTTCCCCCAGAAGCCATGGCCGCCCTTCTTAAAGTATGTCATTTGGACGGCAAAAGGGCCAAGGTGCAAGCGGCTAAGGCCAGAATTGTGAAAAGGGAAGCCCAAAAAGCCGACCAAATCATCCTGGACAAACTGGTGGCTAGCACAAAGGCCCAAAAGAAAAAATTTGATGAAGACAATCAAGTCCTCAAATCGGATAAGGCCGCCATTCTTTACTTGGAATCAGCCAAGAAACGTCTTGAAGAGGATTTGGCTGAGGTGAACAAGACTTTGGCTGATAAACAATCTTCATTTGCTACAATTGCCGCTTCCCTCAAAAGCCAAAAGCAAGAGATCGGCAAGCTGTAACTCAAATTTCCAAGCAATGACAAAGATGATGAGAAGTTCTTGGATGAAGTCCAACAAATTATTGCAAGGCAGCGGGGGCAGTATCGGCTTTGGGGGCAAGCTTCTTGGTTCAGGCATCTAAGTCTTAATCCTTTTGATGATAAACTATTACTAGGCGTTGACTTTTGGAATGTTTGTAACTCAACTTTATAATCGGCTGTTTAACCGATTTAAGTTTACCTTTCTGTAATTTCTTTCCCAAATCTACAACTTTCCTAGCCGATTAACAGCACCGTGTTAACTTGGCCTTTTGACGCAATTCTTCAGTCAGCTAGGGTCCAATCCAAACGCTAGGATAGTATTTCTTTAAATATTTCCCATTAATAGCCTTAGGCAAAACATACCCTTCCAACGTTTCCAGTACATATGAATTTCCACCGACTAGCCGATTAACCTTGTATGGCCCTTCCCACGTAGGTGACCATTTACCAAATCGGCTATCTTTCGAACCAACAGGTAGTATCATTTTCCATACTAAATCGGCTTGATCAAAAGATTTAGGCACGACCTTTTTATTATATGCTTTTGCAACTCTGACTTTATTTTTCTTAATCCGATCAAGTGTCGATAAACGCAACTCCACTAACTTGTCCAAGTTATCGATCATTAAATCGTTATACTCCTGAGCCGACAAACCATTTTGCTTGGCCGTTTGTATAGACTCAATGTTAATTTCCATGGGTAAATGGCTTCCTGACCATACACCAACTGGTAAGGTGAGAGCTTCGTTGCTCCGTGATAAGCTAGCCGATAGGCTCAAAGTGACTCTGATAGGGTTGAGTGCCAATTCCTTGATCTTTCATCGATTTTCCTTTTGATCAACTTTATTAACGTTTTGTTAGACGACTCGGCTTGTCCGTTAGTCTGAGCGTAATACGGGGATGAGTTCAATAACCTGATTTCCAGACACATCACGTAACTATAAAATTCATTAGACATGAACACCGTACCTTGATCGGTCGTGATTGTTTGCGGTATTCCAAACTGATGGACAATATGTTCATTAACAAAACCGATTGCTTCAACACTGGTCACTTTCTTAAGCGGTATAGCTTCAACCTATTTAGAGAAATAATCGGTTGCAGCCAAAATAAACTTATGGCCTTTACTCAAAGCAGGAAATATTTGGCCGATTACATCTATTCCCCAACCTCTAAACGGCCATGGCTTGATAATTGGGTGCAAAGCCGATGCTGGTGCTAGTTGTATATTGCCAAATTTCTAACAAGTTTGACATCCTTTATAATATTTGAAACAATCCTCTAGCATTGTCGGCCAAAAATAACCTGTTCGTCTAAGTATCCATTTCATCTTATGAGCTGATTGGTGAGATCCGCAAATACCTTCATGTACCTCGCCCATTGCTACCCGTGCTTCTTCGGCTCCAAGACATCTCAACAGCAAGCCTTCCATCGTCCGATAATACAATGTATCGTCCATAACAATGTACTTTAAAGCTTGTTGCCTAATCTTGCGTTCTGTCGGCTTAGATGGGTCGATCAGGTAATTTTTTATTCGCGTTCTCCAATCCACAGTATCTATGCACATGATGGCTTTATCTACTATTTCGGTTACCTGATATCGGCCAAAGTCTTTATACCCTGATGCCTGTTGAGCTAAGGCGTTAGCTCTATCGTTCAATTCTCGAGGGACATGACCGATAGAAAATGATGTAAATGATCCGATAATCTCGAAACATTGTTCCAAGTATTTCAGCAGTATTTCATCCCGGCATTGGTATTCTCCTTTTATTTGCTGCACAATCAACATTGAATCCCCGTATGCCTCAACAGCATTTACTCCGATGTTTTCCAATAATTGCAAACCCTTGAGCGATGCTTCATACTCTACTTGGTTGTTCGAGCATCGACTGTTTAATCGAAATGCAAATTCAAAATTATACCCTTTGGGTGATATGAGCACAATATCGATTCCGTCGCCTTCTCTGCATACAGACCCATCAAAAAACAATTGCCAAGGGGCTACAGATACCAAGTCGGCAGCAGTATCATGTCCTGTTATAAAATCGGCCAGAACTTGTCCCTTAACTGCTTTAGCCGATTCGTAAATCAAGTCGAACTATATTAAGGCATAAGCCCACTTGCCAAGTCGACCTCGGAAAATCGGAGCTGATAACATATATTTTATAACATCGGTTTTACATATTACTTTACAAGCTGATGCTAAAATATAATGTCTTAGCTTTGTACATGAGAAATATAAAGATAAGCATAATTTCTCGATGAAAGGGTACCTGACTTCAGCATCAAGAAGGCGTCAGCTTAAATAAAAAATAACCCTTTCCTTTCCATCGATTTCTTGTGCTAAAATAGATCTGATAGTTTCCTCCTCAGCCGATATATATAACTTGAAAGGAATCCCTTTTCGCAGTGCAGCCAAAACCGGAGGATTGGCTAGATAATCTTTGACGTCATCGAAAGCTTTTTGCTGATCAATTCCCCACACGAATTCTTGATTATCCTTCAATTTCAACAGTGGGGTAAAAGCACGGATCTGACCGGAGAGATTCGAGACAAACCTTCGGAGATAGTTAATCTTGTCGATCAACTTTTGCAATTCATTTTTGCATGTTGGCGGCATTGTGTCGACTATGGCTTTAACTCTTGCTTGGTTAACTTTAATACCTCTTTCATGTACCATAAAGCCCAAAAATTGCCCAGCTGACACTCCAAACGCACATTTGAATGGATTCATCTTCAATCCATGCGATCTTATGTTCTGGAAAACTTTTTCTAAATCGGCCAAATGTTGCAAGTCTTTCGCAGATTTCACTACGACATCATCAATATATATTTCGATGATGTGACTGATTAAGTCATGAAAAATGAGATTCATGGCTCGCTAATATGTTGCTCCAGCGTTCTTTAAACCGAAAGTCATAACCGTCCACTCGAATAAACCTATGGCACCAGGACATCTAAAAGTTGTTTTTGGTATATCTGCTTCTACCATGAATATCTGATTGTACCCGGCATTCCCGTCCAGAAAACTTATGATTTTATTCCCTGATGCAGCATCAATAAGCACATCGGCTATTGGCATCGGGTATTCATCTTTTGGTGTCACCTTGTTCAAATCTCTAAAGTCGACACATATTCGAAGTTTTCTATTTTTCTTCATGATTAGAACAATGTTGGAAACCCATTCCGCATATCGGCAAGGCCTTATAAATTTTGCCTCCAACAATCGCTCTATTTCTTCTTTTATAATATTATACAGGGCCGGATTAAAACGCCTAGGGTACTGTTTAAACGGTCGATATCCTGGTTTAATAGGTAGCCGATGTTCTACTAATTGTCGGCTTAAACTAGGCATCTCGTGATACTCCCAAGCAAAGCAATCTTTATAATCTCTAAGAATTTTGATTAACCTTTCTTTGTATTTTACATCTAATTTCGCGCTAATAAAAGTTGATCTTTTCCTATCGTCGCTACCTATATCAACTTCTTCAAGCAGATCAGTGGATGTGAAGTCTTGACCCAACTTTTCAATCTCTTGAAAATCTTCTATAGCCTCATAGCTATCTGTTATTTGCCGATAGCTTTGCATTTCATCTTGTAATGCCTTCACTGTTTTTCCTGTCCCTATCGGCGCAATACTTCATTTGTCCGATCAAACGTGCCCTGCTTGACACTGATCGGCATAAGTCCTGACTTACTAATGCAGATGAAGTCATAGTCATCCAATGTTTTTCCCGATATACACCCAGCTTCTTCGTGTTGCCAATTCGCATCAGAACTGGCCATGGCAATGTGAGCCGATGTGTCGGCTGTAACAATTTCAACCTCCTCTCCATTCCATTGGACAAGTGCTTGATGCATCGTCGACGGGATGCAGCAGTTGGCGTGAATCCAATCTCTTCCAAGCAGAACACTATAATTTCCTTTGGCGTCAATGACAAAGAATGCGGTCGGCAAAGTTTTACTGCCGACAGTCAGTTCTATAACCATGACGCCTTTGGCCTTTGTGGGATCGGTTGTGAAGTCGTTTAAAACCATATTAGTTTTAATCAAGTCTTCATCGGACTTACCCAATTTCTTACAAGTCGTGTAGGGCATTAGGTTTACTGTAGCTCCACCGTCTACCAGCATCCTTGATATCGGCTTTCCATTTATATACCCTTTTAGATACAATGGTTTCAGATGCCGATGATCGTCTCTTGGTTTCTCAAAGATTGCGTTTTGGATGCTTGAACATGATTGAGCAAAAGTTTCTTTAGCCGACTCAATTTTGATTTTGAATTCGGCTGGCAACGTGAAAACCATATTGATATCCATTGGGGGTGTATCGTCCCTATTCATAGGAGAATCTAGATCATCCGCCGACTCAAAATCTTCCTCGACCTGTTCCTTTTTTCTCCATTCTTTCTTAACAACCTTGATCGGATGAAGCTCATTGAAAGTATCATCCCTCTATTTTTCTGCGTCGGCTTCCCGGATCTCTTGAGTCCTTAGTCTCTGAAGCCGTCTGTGCTGTGATCGGCTAAGGCCAGATGGACACCACCTAGGTTTGGGCTCTACTGGCTTTCGTATCTGGCCAGCCAAATTTTTTCGGTCTGAACTAGGCCTTTGTGTTTCGACCTGATCTGGTGCCTGGTTTGGTTCGGATATTCTTTCATGAACAGGGCTTCTATAACCTTTGCCATGATCTCGAATCGGCCCAGACAGCCTATCTCTAGCCGATTGTCTTGGCCAATCGTCTCGGGGATAATGCTCCATCGGGCATGTATACGGAGATGGCAATTCTACTCCCCTTTCCCAACAAAACTGCCAAAAAGGACACCGTCTATGTGCTCTCTCCACATTTTCGGTGTGATATAAATTATCCGACCGATGAGTAGGATATCGTGGTCGATTATTCATTCTTTCATATTTCTCCATCAACTGAGAAAACGTTGGTCCCGGTCTTCTTATTGGTTGCCTTGATGGTGATTTTTCGGCTTTATACCATTTACCCACTTGAGGATTGCCTTTGGGTTTAATGGTTCTTGAATTCTTTCCCTCATGATCAGCTTCTATTTGTAATGAGCCGATTGTAATCTTTAAAGTCTGGCCACCATTCGATGTCGACTGAATGTCGACTTGCCGATCCTTTTTTGGCTCATCAAGTATCGGCCTTTTCCCTTTAGCCGAACATTGAACCATTTTGATTGGGAATGGATCAGCGTCAACTTGCATAGTCGGCTCGTCAGCGAATTTTAACCGACCATCCTCGATAGCCGACTGGATCTGTTGACGGAAAATATTGCAATCATTAGTATTATGGGAAAAGGAATGGTGCCACTTGCAATACCTGCATTTTTTGATCTCGTCAGCCGATGGTATGACGTGTTCTTCGGGCAACCGTATTATCTTCTCTTGCAACAACAAATCAAAAATACGATCACATTTGGAGACGTCAAAGGCGTATTTGACTTCCGACTTATTCCTAATCGGCTTGAGCCAAGAACAGACTAAAGATTTTTGGACCCTTTTATCCATTCGGCTATGTTTATCTCTGCTTCGTCGTCTTCCGAAAAATTGCTCGGACAATAGTCAACCATGTTAACTAAACTTTATCCTTTTCTTTATTGCCGTTATTTTTAAATCTATCTTTAAACGCTTTATTATCTGGGAATCGGCTTTCTTGAGCCAACACACGATGAAGCAAATGACTTAGATCGGTGAACTCTTGCCCTCCAAACTTCTCTCTAAGTGGTGGAATCAACCCTTGAAAAGCCAAATCAGCAAGTTGGTTATCGGGCAATGTGATACTAAAATACCGATTTCTGATTTCTCTGAATCTTTTAATATAATCAGTCACAGATTCTCCAAATTTCTGGCGGACAGAACTTAGGTCGGAAATCCTGAGTTCTTAACTACTTGAGAAAAAGTATTCATGGAATCGGCTTTCCAAATCGTTCCATAAGTGGACCGAATTTTGAGGCAAACAAGTAAACCAAGTAAAGGCTGCCTCGAACTGAGCTGCTTCGCCGTATTGCGCGATAAAGCGTCCAATATGCTCCAGGGTAGTAATCGAGTCGTCACCAGAGAACTTCACAACATCTGGGACTCTGTAATTGTGGGGGTAAGGCATGCGATCTATGTAATCAGGATACGACTTTTTGTAGCCGATAACCTTTCCTTTTGGCTGTATGCTGAACTGATCCCTTAAGACGGCGGAGATTTGATCAGCCCAGTTTGCATTATCGGCCACTGGCACAGCAGGCCCTTGATAATGTTGGTCATAGTTGGCATTCTGTCCCCCGAGTGCAAACTCGGGTTGCCAATTATGTTAAGCCGACGGCATACGAGTGTACTGATCGTGCCTATTATGTCTAACTTGGAGTTCCGGTACTGGGACAAAAGGTTCTGAATAAGTTACTACCCTATGTGGACCTGGATTTCTAGGCAGGGTAGGTTTATGTGGGAATCTCTCGGACCCAATCGGCTGTTAAACCGATTGGGGAAAAGCATAGAACGGAGCCGACGGCGGCATATTTGTTGATGCGTCTAATTTAGCGGCGTCGGTGTAGGCATGGTAATGGCTCACCCCACTTGGCCGAGGGTCTCTAGGCAATATTATGGTAGGTTGACTAGGCATCATGGTAGGGGGTGAGGTTATAGCCGATGGTTTAGGATCGGCTAGTGTGCTCTACGTGTTTTGTGCCACTGAAAAAACAGGGTAATTTGGCAGAGCTTGCAATAGGTCAAGCAGACTGCCAGACGAGGTCAATTCCTGGGCGATAGTTTTAACATTGTTTGCTATCATCGGCTTAAGCGTGGTGACTAGAGCCGATGATTGATTTATTAAAGTGTGGTGCACAGACTGGTTTATCATAGCCGATAATTCAGTTTGAGCAGGAAGATATCGGCTTACCGGTTCTGTGACACCTGCATCTCTCAGGGCGTTGACCGTTGGCAGGGCGGATTTTTGAGTGATGCCACGTCTAGTCTTCTGGTAACAGCTTAGCATCATCTCTTCTAGTGCGGTTTTCCGATCCTCGATCTCTTGACGTTGTTCTGGTGTCAAATCGTCCATTGTTGGGACGATTATGGCTTCCGTGTTGAGATCGGACTGCGGAATCGACTTTCCTGATGAAGACATTGGTCCCACCGGGCGTGCCAAGAGTGTGTTGGCGTCAAAAACTTGAGGTAGGGTTTCGACAACAAAGACACGCATTTAACACAGTTCAGAGCGTGCGGTCGATTTGACACAGAAGACAAGGTAAAAAAATATAAAATTCACCTAAAGCCGATCGTGATGATCAATCGGCTTAGACTCAATCAACTTGAAGCCGATTAAAATCGAGGTAACAGAGCAAGTCCAACTAGCCGATTAAGGCTAATCAGAGGATAAAGGTAGATCGATTCTGAAGAAGGCGATGCGCAACAAAATCAGAATAAATCGAACCTGGGGCGTAATTTGAAGAAGATCAACAATCGGCGATGCGCAACTTTATTGATCAAGATCGAATTATAAGAAGACTAAATTACAAAAACTACTTCTAGTCGACAGGAAAAAGTAATGTAGATTGGTGTGTTGGATTGTGTTCTTCTGTGCAGCTTGCTTCAGCCCTTCTTTTATACCCGTTGGCCGATCGTGTCCTTTTACAATACGTTTCGAGGCTTGATCCGTATCGGCCTTATCCCGGACGGTTTTTCTTCAAAGATCTTGCTGTTACCAAATATCTTCAAATCTTTCCGGTTCGTCGGTTGGCTTCCGCATGTTTGACTTTCTTGCCGATGTTGACTAAACTTGCTAAATTCTGGTGCAAACACATAGCTTGAGTTAATTCCTTATATATGTGAGCATTATTACCCATAAATAAGCTTTTATATATAGGACAATTTGTACACTCTGGAGATGTTCAAATGAGCAAAATCTTTATGCATTTTAAATGTACTATTATGCATACTCCAAAATCTCATGTAAGTTTGAGCCATTAGGATCGAACAACATTCTCTGTTCATGTGCAAGCTCACGTTACTTTACTGTGCATGTACACCGATTATTTGCCTTAATCCTTTTGTAATCATGCATGCATGGGGTCACTGGTTAAAATAAGTCATTAGCACTGAAAATAATCAAATCCCAACATCCTCTGTGTCAGAAGCTGATAGGCTCAACAAGTCTTCATTAGTCTAATACTAGTTCTCTAAGTTGTCATGGAGATTTGGATCTTAGATCCTAGCTAGAACCTGTGTAAGTGTGCCGTTATGTGTACGACGGAAACGTACCATGTGATACTTGTCAGTTATATCATTTTGACGTGGCTATGGATAAGCAAAAGCACAAATAGAAATATAGGATGATTGCCCAAATTAAGGACAATGAAGTGGACGAACTCGTAATATTTACATAAGTAACTTTCACAAAATTACATGTTTTTTTTACAAGATATCAAACAATTACATATTTTTGTTTCTACTTTACAAGACTATATGGGGGTGTTTGACACAGCTCTAACTCCACCAAAATCCGTAGAGTTGGTGGAATAGGGTATTCTTAGCTCTAGAAATTTATAGTGTTGAAGCTGCGGGTACATTAAGAGTGTTTAGGTAGGTCATCTTGTTTACATTTTAGACTAAAAATATAAACTTAATTCACTTTATTTTAGCCTTCAATTTCTAGATCTGAGGTGAAGCTGAGATCTAGAGCTCTGTCAAATAAAACTATATATTTTAGAAAAATATGTATCATAAAACTATAGATTTTAGAATTGATCGTTTCTTTCATCGGATCTGATGGTGTGACCTAAACAACAGCCTTACGACCGGATGAAAAAAAAAACGTGTGAGGCTGCTGTATAGATACTGTAGCAGCCACCATCTGCCGCCCGATTGCATCAAATGGCTCTTACTCCCTTCCCTCAACACCACCGAAGCAAGCATATAGTTACGGAGGATAAACTTAAAACTTTGTATCTTGACAGAGGGAAAATCACGTATTTTCCAAACTGGCGCCAAATAGATGCAGAGTATCTCTTTACCTCCATCCACCTGGGAAATGTGAGACCAAAAGAACAGACACACGACACCAATCTCCTGTATGTAATATCAATGCAATGTTTTCTTTGAGTACACCAGCGAGTAACTATGTATAAAAAAATAGTGTATATAACACCCCAAGCTTTGCTTAAAAGTTCGTCCAGTATTCTGAACTATGAAACCAAATATTTCATCTCCTGAATTTTGCAATCCGATTCAAATAACACCCTGACCTGGTTTCATATAGTGGTATTACCCATATAGTGCGAAGTTGGGAC
This sequence comes from Otatea glauca, assembly GCA_036346275.1. Lineage (NCBI taxonomy): Eukaryota > Viridiplantae > Streptophyta > Magnoliopsida > Poales > Poaceae > Otatea > Otatea glauca. Next base: position 42,148,952 of record CM070713.1, on the reverse strand, counting down.
CCGAATATGCAAATCCAAACTCTCTGTGTATATTGCACTAGTCTAAAATTAAGCTAGTGAGCACAATAGCAACATAGATAAAATATCAACTCCATACACAACAGAATAGGAATAAACAAACTAAAGTTTAGCCAACCTTGGTCGGCTTCTTGAGATTTCGGTTTAGCCAATCCTTCATACCTGAGTAGAAGCAAGTTATGGAAATTATTAGGTAGCATCCAATTTTGGCCAATATTAAATGGAATAGTTAAAAACGAACTCACCAAGTGATTTATCTGTTGGACTCAAGCTCTAGTTATTGGTCCTTGGTAAGCATCGGCTATGGATGGATTAATGGTTGGGATGTCCTCATCATCCTCTTCTTCTTGCAGTTGAGTCATCCTCGACTCAAGCTCGTCGATTTCTCCCATGAATGGCTTCAAGTCAGCAACGTTTAACGTCGGACTAACGCCATAATCGTCGGGCAGGTCAACCTTGAAGGCATTATCGTTAACTTTCTCAAGAACTTTGAAAGGTCCGTCGACTCTTAGCATAAGTTTGGATTTTCTCTGACCAGGAAACCTTTCTTTTCTTAAATGTAACAAAACTAAGTCCCCTGGTTGGAAAGGAACCAATTAGCCGATTCCTTTAGTTAGCCTTCTCAATGTTGTCCTTGACAATCTTGTGCATCCTGAGCACAAGTTCCGCTTTCTTCTTGGCATCGAAGTTAGGCTTGTCCGATGTTGGCAGTGCAAGTAAGTCGATGGGTGCTCGAGGATTGAGCCCATAGATTACTTCAAAAGGACTTAACTTCGTCGTCGAGTGTTTGGTTCGATTGTAGGTGAACTCGACATGTGGTAAACAGTCTTCCAGCATCTTCAGATTTTTCTTCAAGACTGCGCGTAGCATGGTCGATAAAGTTCTGTTGATAACTTATGCCTGGCTATCTGTTTGTAGATGGCAGGTTGTCGAAAACAGCAGCTTTGTTCCTAGTCGATTCCATAAGCTTCTCCAAAAGTGGCTAAGGAACTTTGCATCTCGATCAGACACAATGGTCGTCGGCATTCCATGGAGTCGAACAATTTCCCTGAAAAACAAATCAGCAACGTTTGTAGCATCATCGCTCTTTTGACAAGGAATAAAATGAGCCATTTTGCTAAATCAGTCTACGACTACAAATATACTGTCCCTCCCCTTCTTTCTTCTAAGTAATCCTAAAACAAAGTCCATCGAAATATCTTTCCAAGGAGTATTTGGAACAGGAAGAGGTAGGTATAAACCATGAGGGTTTAGTCGAGATTTAGCTTTGTTGCAGGTGGTGCATCAACTAACGTAACGCTCAACATCCCTTCGCATCTTCGGCCAGTAGAAGTGATTGGCTAAGATATCCTCAGTCTTCTTTACTTCGAAGTGCACCATTAAACCTCTTTCATGTGCTTCCTACTGCAATAAAAGGCGCACGGAACTTGATGGAATGCAAAGTTTGTTAGTCCCATACAAGAAATCATCGGCTAAGACATATTTGTTCCTTGTCTTGCCTTGCATACAATTTTGGATTACTTCTTTAAAGTCTTCATCGTCGGCATATAAACTTTTGATGGTTTCAAGACCAAAGATCTTGAAATCAAGCTGTGAAAGCATAGTGTATCTCCTGGATAGAGCATCGGCTATAACATTATCCTTACCCTTCTTGTGCTTGATCACATAGGGAAAAGACTCAATAAATTGAACTCAGTTTGTATGTCTTTTGTTGAGTTTAGCCTGACTTCTAATGTGTTTCAAAGATTTATGGTCCGAGTGTATGACAAATTCTTTTAGCCAGAGGTAATGTTGCCAGGTTTCGAGTACTCTTACGAAAGCATAAAGTTCTTTGTCATATGTCGAGTAATGCAAGCTAGGACCACTTAACTTTTCACTGAAGTATGCAGTCGGCTTACCTTCCTGAGTAAGCACTCCTCCAATGCTGATTCCACTAGCATCACATTCAAGTTCGAAAGTCTTACCAAAATTGGGCAATTGAAGTAAAGGAGCGTTGGTGAGTTTCTCCTTTAGCCGATTGAAAGCAGTTTCTTGAGCTGATCCCCAGTGGAAAGTAATTCCCTTCTTGGTCAGCTCATTCATGGGTGCAGCAATTGTACTAAAGTCCTTGATGAATCATCGATAAAAACCTGCAAGACCAAGGAAACTTCGTACTTGTGTAACAGTGGTTGGCGTCAGCCATTGCTCGATGGCTTCGACTTTGGCTTTGTCGACTTCAACCCCGAGAGGTCACTACAAAAACCAAGAAAAGATACTCGATCGGTGCAAAAGGTGCACTTATCAAGGTTACCAAATAATCTCACCTCTCGTAGAGTTGCAAAAACAAGTCTCAAATGGTCGATGTGATCATTAGCCGATTTGCTATAGATAAGAATATCAACAAAGTACACAACAACGATCGGCCAATGTATGATCTTAAGACTTCATTCTTGAGTCGCATGAAGGTGCTGGTTGCATTAGTCAAACCGAAGGGCATAACTAACCACTCATATAAACCGAACTTAGTCTTGAAAGCAGTCTTCCATTTGTCCACAAGTTTCATACGAATCTGATGATACCCACTCCTCAAATCAACCTTTGGGAAGATGGTTGATCCGCTCAATTCATCTAACATGTCATCTAAGCGAGGGATTGGATGTCGATACCTGATGGTGATGTTGTTGATGGCGCGGTAGTCGACACATATCCCCCAACTTCCATCTTTCTTTGGGACGAGAAGTACAGGAAAAGCGCATGGACTTAAACTTTTGCGAACATAACCTTTGTCCAAAAGTTCTTGAACTTGACGCTGAATCTCTTTCGTCTCTTCTGGGTTTGTCCGATAGGCTTCTCGATTGGGTAGAGATGCTCCAGGAATCAAGTCGATCTGGTGTTCGATGCCTCTAATAGGTGGTAATCTTGGAGGAATCTCTTTAGGGAACACATCATGAAATTCCTGCAAGAGGTTAGTAATATCCGATGGCAAAGAACGAGGCAATTGTTCAAGTGAAAACAATGCATTCTTGCAGACTAAAGCGTAACATAAATTCTGGCCGGCTAAAACTTCCTTAAGATTAAGTTTGTTAGCAAGCATTACAGAATGTCTCAGTCTAATCTCTGGTCAAGCGAGTGGCAAAGTAGCCAATGGTGTCTCAGTCGATGATTGTTTAATCGATGGGCTAGGCTTTGTAGCTGGTTGATTTTCTAGCTCTTTCCCTTTTATTACTCGATCAGTGGCTTCTTTATCTTATTTGATTATTTCATTTGGTGTTAAAGGAAGCGGCGTGATCTTCTTCCCTTTGTGCATGAAAGTGTATTAGTTTGTTCGACCATATTACACAGCATCATTATCAAACTCCCATGGTCGTCCTAACAACAGCGAACATGCTTGCATCGGCACAACATCAAAATCTAGTTCATCTTTATATGAGCCGATTGAAAGTTGTACTCGAGCAATTTGACTTACCTTAATCTTACCTCTGTTGTTGAACCATTGCACGTAATAGGGGTGCGGGTGATCTCGTGTAGTCAAACAAAGTTCTTTGACCATGTCGGTGTTGATCAGATTGTTGCTGCTTCCACTGTCGATGATCGTTCGTAATTTGTAATTATGCACAATGAAGAAACAGTGAAATAAGTTGTGGCACTGGAGCTCATCGGCTTGTTCTGTTTGGACACTCAGAACTCTTTTGACAATGTAGTTGTCAAAAGTATCAATGTCATCGGATCCAATGAATTCTTCACTATCTTCTGGTTCTTCGGTGTTGTCGGCTAACAATGCATATTCTTCAACATCACTTGTACTGATGTAGCCTTCTTCAGTAGCAATGTAAGCCTTCTGACTTGGGCAGTCCTTCTGAACATGGCCCATGCCTTTGCATCGATGGCATATGATGGCGGAAGATTTTCCGGTTAATGCAGCTGATGATGAGCTTGGTGCTAGAGAAGAAGCATTAGCCGATTTGGCTTTCTGCTCGATAGCAGATTGACTACCTGTTCGAGTCCCTAGCATGGCCGATCTAGTGGCCTAAGCTGGTGCTATAGATCATTGTCGGCCATCCGAAGGAGTAGCAATCTTGCCTGTAGCCGATGTGGCTTGGCGAACTTGAAGTCTTGGCGCAAATGAACTCGTAAATATCTTCTGTTCTCGACCTTCGAGTTCCTTCTCTGCTAGCATGGCTAGGTGGAATAGCCGATTAAGAGTGGTATACTCCTTGTAGTCGATTATGTCTTGTATTTCTCGACGTAATCCTCCATAGAACCTTGCCATCTTGTCTTCTTCATCTTCTTCGACCTCAGCATGTAACATGCTGATATGTAGCTCCTGGTAATAATCTTGAACCAATTTGGTTCCTTGGTTGAATCTCTAGAGCTTCTTTCTGAGATCTCTTTTGAATGAAGGAGAGATGAACCGATGGCACACAGCACGCTTCAATCCTTCCCATTTGTCGGTTTGAGTACTAGACTTAACCAATTCGTTCCACCACATGAGTGCAAAGCCTGTGAACTCACATGTGGCTAGTCGAACTTGGTGTCGGTCTGGAACCATGTGTGCGCTGAATTTATGCTTGACAACCATCTCCCAATCGAGGTAGGCGTCGGTGTCATAGGCTCCGTCGAAGGAAGGGATTGAAAATTTGACTTTGTTAAAAGGATCATCTTCTCGCTGTGGTCGATCTCTTCCCATCCCTTGCCGATTCTGATTTAGCCGATGTCGAAGTCGATCTTGAACAGTATGTTCCTCTTCATCAGCATTGGATGCTTCTTACTGATTAGCTCGAGGGTTGGGTAGTCTTGTCTCCATGATGTTGATAATAGCAGCCAGATCATCGAGTCTTGCCAATATCTATTGGCCGATGTTGTTATGCTTATGTTCGAAATTCATGAGTTCTTCCTTGGTGACACACTCCTTGAAGTCCGATGGTTCTCCTGTCATGGTTAGATGCAAAAAATATTCCTATCAACTAAAAAAATATGTGGAATTGTATACTCTCAACCTCACAAGCAACTTACCGATAGTTCTTACAAGTGTTCATAACTACAATGAGAGTACAAGTCGATTGCTAGGTTGGTTCAATGCTGATCAGAAATATTTGTAGAGTTTGGACAAGTCTCTTTTGTAGCAAGGAATAGCAATAATTTGTAAACAGTAGCAAAGTTAAAAAAGAATCCAAAGTACTTGGTCGATGTTGCTAGATCTAAACGTATCTAGACATAGCAAAGGTGAAATAAAAGGACAAAAACAAGGATTGAAAATAACCGATGAAGAACTTTGCTAATGAAACCAGATGATGTGATCTACAATATTAGATGATACAAAATTTTTACGGTTTTAATCGATATGCCTTTGATTTGGTTTGAACTTTGATAAGCCGACTAGATCTTTTCTTTGCTTCTTTGGCACTTCTTTTTCTTTTCCTGAGTCGATTTTCAACCTTTGGCTCTTTCTTTGATCCTGTTGATCTCTTTTTTTTAATCGAGTCGACGTTGCTACTTTAGATCTTAAACCGACATATAAACTTTTATTCAAAATCTAGGGTAGCTACAAATCAACTAGATGGTATGATAGGTTGTAGATGAAAAACAGATGGTTACGGTGCATGGCGTTTGACACAAGTTTGTTTGCGCGGAACTATGGCTTGCGTAGCAAGAATTGACACAAGGCGGCTAGCATTGGCAAGCCGATTAATGTGGTGGATCGACATGTGATATGGATATTGGTGGAGATAGGTGTGCGGCGGAAGATAGCTTGCACGGTGCGTCGGCTAGATCAAGACACAACTAGACCAACAACACAACGTGACAAATGACTCAAACTTAACAATGCTGAACTAAAAACAAAAATTGCGATGGCACAAAGTGGTTTGGTCTATGAAAATAAATATTTTTGTGTGGCAATTTTCTGCACTCTAGGTGCGGAATAAAACAATGGATGGAAACAAAGGAATATACCTGGAGGTCAACCTTGAGCTCTGATACAAAATGATACGACCACGTCCCGTCGGCCAAGAGCGAATGCGACAGTTAGTCGATGGAGGTGTCTAAAGTGTTTCTCGATCTTCCTTCAGGTATGATAACTACTTGTCAATCCGTCAACCAAATAGCGATTGCGACAGTTTAGCCGATGAATAGACAAACCGATTTGGTGAAGTCTCGATGAGACAACTTCAAGGGTTTATGAACAGACTGCAGAACTAAGAAACCTTGCAATTGCTTGCTTCAACTTCGATAGATCTTACTTGAGAAGTCGTGAACACAAGCAAGAACCAGATAGTTGCAATCTCTCTTTATTGCAGATTTCTGATGAAGTTTACACGGTGGAGTTTTGAAACTCTATACAGCCGCTGGAACCCAGTCAGGCATAAGAGGAAATCTAAGTCGATGACTATAGATATAATCTAATCAAACCCGAGAAATTTCTGAGGCCTAGTGTCTTTATTTATAGGGAGGACTAACCCTTACCCGATCCGAGTCGGTTACAAAGTCCTTTTGTGAAACTAAGGAAACTAATCTAAGCGAGTTCGAGTTGGAGTCGAACTCGAAGTCTTCTGAGTCATCCAAGGTCAATTTCCTTTGGCGCCGTGATCGAGTCGAATTCGTGTAGCCTTGGTCGATTCGAGTTGAACACGAAGTTGTGTTCGAGTCGGAGTCCTTTGGTCGATTATGAGTTGAGCTCGAAGTTGTGTTCGAGTTGGAGTCCTTTGTTCGATACCAAGTCGTACTCGAGTTGGATTTCTTGGTCGATGGTCGATGGTTCATGCTCGAGCAACCTTGGTTGGCTTCTTGAGATTTCGGTTTAGCTAATCCTTCATACCTAAGTAGAAGCAAATCATGGAAATTATTAGGCAGCATCCAGTTCTGGCCAATATCAAATGGAATAGTTAAAAATGAACTCACCAAGTGATTTATCTGTCGGACTCGAGCTCTAGTTATTGGTCCTTGGTAAGCATCGGCTATGGATGGATTAATGGTTGGGATATCCTCATCATCAATGTTGCCAAAAACCCACAACATAAACTATCCGCATGATGGGTCTTCAACTATATCATCTGAATATGTTCAACAAGCAATGTTTGAGTACGAAAATAGTACTTCACAAGACTTTTTAAACTAAGGTATATAGTATGCAAGGCTATGTCAAATGAATGACTATCCTACCAGGTTTTTCAGTTTTGAATAAAGCAAGCTTTTATTTTCAATTTTGAATAATAGATTGCAATTGGAAATTTGTAAGAGCATTTGACATTTGGTAACAAGTAGTAATAAGGCATAAATAAACTGATGGCTTGCTGCCACAAACATTAAAACTCAGCAAGGTCCTCTTGCCGATCAATAGTGTATGGATTCCCTATCCACACACTTTTCAACCAATTTTCTAAAAATATAAAGCTACTTACTGTGAGATGTAACCAAGCGATATCCATGATAGGGGACACGGATATTCAAATAGATTTACACTCTATAGAGGTTATACTTCATTATCCACACAATATGATCATCTCTTAAAGTTAGCCATGACACACTTCCTTTGGCGTGCGACTGAGAGATCATGACAAAGCTTTTATATTGCCAGTTATAACATTTGCCACCCTATGATATGCATCTCAAGGTGTTGAGTGCTATCTAACCTCAATAGCTCATAATTGTGTTGATAAGCTTTGCGTACTTCATGAAAGCTCCTTCGAACATGGACGTCCTGTACCATGCTCGCACTAGGCCAAATTTTCACCTATCACTACAAGCTACAGCTAAATTACTAAAATACGACAACTTGTTATGCTAGGTCTGTCCCATTATAGACATATAGTTTACAAAAATACTTAGGTCATTGGCACAATGGATCGGTCCTTAGTAACCTGGGTGAGACTGTCACATTCCTTGTGTGCACCTACATCTTTCCCAACAACCACTGGCCTATGTTCAAATCATGTTTTCCACTTTCATTTGTACTCAAAATATCAAAGGTACCTCATCTGAACCATATCACAAGTATTTTCCATTTTGAACATTTTGACCCTGATCCAAACTAATGGTCTAATAATGGTATAAGTATGGCTAAGCATCTAGCAATTATTTCTTTTCTACATTTCCACCTTTAATATTTATGAACAGTGGATAGTGTTACTATGGTAATAATGGTGAATGTATCAATTTGTCAGTGTATGGTGAATGCAACAATTGGATACATCTGTCGTCATTACCAACATAGTAATTTTTATCAAAACTATACATACATAATAATTTTAGACACAACATATATAATACTGAAATATAGGTTCCAATATGATCAAAGGGGGTGCTTGACTTTCTTGTTGAATACTTGGTCTTGCTCTGGTTGATCGGAATACTAGTTATATCATCTTAGTCCCGGACCTCTTATATGGTTCCACGATTTGCACGTACACTCCAAGTTAACATGACATACAAGCAAACAAATCCGAAGTTACTATTCTTCGGGTACAAACAATATATATATAAGTATTATACAAGGGGTCATGCATATGAGAAAGATGTGACAGCCAACTTCTAACTCCTAGAACAACCACTAAAAAAATGTGTACCTTTCTTGCAAGTGATATCCTTTACTAGATGTGGTAATCTATGAGGAATCTATCTATTGGACATCCATGTCTTACTACGCAATTATCCACCAAGGTTGCTCACTATGCACAATCCTATGAATTATGGATTATATGATAAATGAATAATTTGTTTCCTCATTGACTAGACTCACGATATTCCACTTATACAATCCAACAAGTAACTTTACAAAACTTACTAAATTAATTGCATATATATGATCAATTCCAACAATCATAATTTACTAGACTTGTTATGCTAGTGCTAACAATCCAGTTGTTCCAATCATACTTTAGTAATTTATAATCATACATATTAAAATTCTACTGATCTAGGTGTATATATCCATGCAACACTTAAATGAGGCTTTCAAGTTGATCACATACTCACCATTTAATAGCTTACTAATCATTCATACATGCGGTCACTCTATTGAATCATCATGCATGTAAACCATCAATTTAGTCATATCTATACCACCGTGATTGACCCATAATCATACATTTGAAAATCCAAATTGAGGGTGTAAACCTCCTCCAATGGTGCAAGCCTAATATTTTGGTACCTACGATTCATCCTCCAATTTACATGGTGTTCCAATCCAACTATATATGGTCAAGTAATCAACCATTGAGTCCTCACATATTCAGCACATATGACCCATCTAACTATTATTTAAGATATCCAATCCAATTACATATGTATTGCCCAAATAGCTTACAATCGTTAATTAAATATGCGGGTACCATTTCCACAAAATTAACCTTGCATGCTAAGCACTAATTTAGCCATATACACACTACTAGAAACAATTCACTAATGATTAAGTAAAACCTAAATTGAGACAAAAGTTCCACTGATGAAACATAAACACCTGGGCCGACCACCAATTTATATGTCTAATAAGTCCATCCATCGACAATCTTGTAACCACCAAATCGACTTGAGAGGAAACTCCCACAAATTTAACATATAGGACTTACTAACCAATTTATGTGTGATTCCAATAACACATGATCAGGTATTCCAATAATACTAGCATAAGACCAAGTAATGTACTAAATTAAATAATTTGACATCCACCGACTGACAAATAATATTTCACTCCATCCATCAAATTATTCATGTGTAGCAGAAAGCAATTGTAACATCCCAAAATTTGGTTTAATTAAGTTTTTATTGCTTAAATGTGCATTTGTGATTTTCTGGAATTTATTTGGATTTTTCTGGATTTATTTGAATTAATTCTTATTTCAAGTTTATTGCTTTTTATTCAAATCTATTTAAATCTGTGCAAAGCTAAAATAAAGTTTTGCCAAAAATATTTTATTTGAGTTTAGAATGTCTCAAAGTATTTACGAGATTTTCTTGGATTTTTCTGATTAATTTATTTGCCTAAAACCAATTAGATGAATTTCTAGAATTATTTTAATTATTAAAGTTTTAAAATCTTTTGAACAGTATTGGGCGAAGCCCAATCTTGCGCTCGAGTCGCTTCAGGCGGCCCAAGTCGGCCGTCTTGCTGAAACCCTAGGATCCATCGCGGACAACCGTTGGATCGAGATCCAACATTTGTGCCTTTCGCGTCGTCGATCGTCCGGAGCCGTTCGATGGCGCCGCGTGGGCGCGTCGGATCTGCAGCGTCACCTCTCGTGTCGCCGCCGTCGTCCGCCGCCTCGGAGCCGTCCTCGAGTCCGGGCTTTGCACGCCTCCGTCTGCGCTATTTAAAGCGCCGACGCGGTGTTAAACTCCTCACCTCGCGCGCGCGTCGCGCAATCCCGAAGCCCCGAGCCGTCGCCGTTCCCGCGTAGAAGCTCGTCGGAGTTAGCCAAAGCCCTGTTGTGGTTTTCGATCGTTTCCGCCGCCGTTTCGCCGTTTCCGCCGTTCCAAGGGCCAGACCGAGATCCCCGGATTTCGTCGCGTCGGACCAGTGAAGCCGTGTCGCCGTTTCGTCGCCGGAGCGCCATCGCCGACGTCGTCTTCTCCATCGCCGGTGAAGCTGTGCCGCCGCATCGTCATCGCCGGATTCGAAGCTTTCCAGCCGTTAGATCTTCGTTGAACGCTCCGGATCCCGCCAAGTGGGTAAGCGTCTCGGGTGTCGGAACCGAGACACGGCCACGTGCACCCTTGCCGTAGCCGTCCGATCGAGTTCGTGCGCTTTAGATCTCACCGTCGCCGCAACCAATCGGGCGCTGACGCGTGGTGGTGCGGCGCCGAGGCGTCGTGGGCCGGTCTCTGGTGACGGAGGAGGTCCGTGGACTAGGTCTATGCACCGAGGCCACGCGTCGGCTTTTGATTGGTCCGGTTCAGCGCTGGCGTCATGCTGACGTCATGATGACGCAATAAATCAGTTTTCGTTTTAAAAATAAATCTATTAATTCTGAATTTTTGATTCTCTGATTTCTGTATTTATTTCAAACTTCAAAATGCTATATCTTTTGCATCGTAACTCGGATTTGAGTGATTCCAGTTTCTAAAAATTTGTAAAATTGAGATATATTTAATGGTGAATTTTATTTGATTTTTGGAGTTCAATTGCTCTCTTTTTTGGTATTTATTTGCTTTTCTCCTTGATGCAGCGTGAGGCGTTGAATTGTGCGGCGCTTGGAGGAAGATCAAGCAACTCAAGAGCAAGTTTCAGAACCAAATCAGGACCTATTCCAAGGCAAGTTGTGCTTTGATCATGTTGAACGCATGTTTATAAAATTGCTATATTTGTTTTACCCTATTGCATATGTTTCAAATATACAATTGTTTCAAATTAGATTGGGATTAGCTAATATACCAGATTGATCTATACCCTACCTTGTCATTGTATGCCATGATCCATTGTCACCCTAGATTGGTTAAATATAGTTGGTTAATAATTATAATCAACATTGGAGATTTAGAACGTATTAGTTGCTTAGCTTTGCCACGTCATCACATGTATCAGAATCATTGATAATTAATCTTGATTAATGGAATATGGAACGATATTATGAACTTGTGTGTCATGTGGGATCACACGATGAGATTGAGTTGTTGTGGCGAGTCATGTCACATAGCGATGTTGAATTGTTGATGGCACGTGGTGCTTGGTAGTCAACTGGGTGACAATCATTTAGATTGGGGCAAGTGGCAAGGGGCGAGGAGGCCAAGGTGGGCCCGATGGGCAGAGGGTATGTGGATGTCTTGCCCTGATCATTCTAAGGACTTAACCTTGCAAGCCTTTGACTGAGTCAATCATGCAACCACATATGCAGTATGGGCCGACCTAGGTGAGTAATTTGCAATGTCTTAATTTTGGTACTATTGTGGTCGGTGTGAGTTCTCGAGTTATGGAGTAATTCACATTGCGCAAGAGGGGCCACTGGATGTGGTAACCAGTCCCACGGTGTTGAAACCTTAGCGGATAGTATCGGGTTAAGCGAGCATTGTAAAGGCTTTGTTATAATCACTCGCCTTGGTGGTGTTTGGTTGTATCACGTGGGTAAAGTGCATAACCTCTGCAGTGTGAAACTATTCGGATAGCCGTGCTCATGGTATTGAGCAATGCTCGGGAATTCTGATTAAGGGTTAGTTTAATTAATTGGACAACTTGGTTGGGATGGAGGAAAGCCATATGGAAGATGAAATTTGACTTAGGATTGGAAACTTGGTTTACTTGAGAAATCTGAATTTATTTACTATTGTTATTTGTTTTACATTCTTTACAATCTATTTCTTGTATTTCTTCATAAATCTTGCTTATTGCAAAATAGCCATGATAGCCTATCCATTGGAATAAGCCTTACATATAGATACATAGAATTGCATTACATGCACAACTTGTTGAGTGCTTTAAGTACTCACCCTTGCCAAACAACAATAATCAACAGTTGAGGAATTTACACTGTGTTGGAAGATGAAGTCGAGGAAGACACGAGTCATTAGGATCAGAGCCTTGTCGGTTGCACTGTGGTGAGTGATGAGCTATCTCGTTTTCTATTTTCCATTTGCTTAATCATTAGTTATATTTTGGTCTTGCCTGCGTGGCTTAATAATGTAAGTTGGTCATAAGATCATACCTTGATTATATCAATGAATGAACTATTATTCATTATCGTGGAGTATGATGTGATATGTACCAATGTTGATTTGTGTGCACTAAGCGTTGATCACAGGAATAGTGCGGTAAACACGAGTGGGTTGAATCGATGGATTCGGGTCCTTCTGAGAGGTGGTATCGAGCATCTTGTTGTAGGTCTTGGCCTAGATAGTATGGAGGTGTCTTGTGTGTGTCCAAACTATTTTCCAAAGAAAATCTAAATTTGACTAATAAAACACTCTCGACTCATCTCATTCTCTACTTCTCGCCTTTGCTGAATTTACAGTTTTACTTGCCGTTTAGGGTGGAGAACTTATTCAAAGTTCTTGTGGAGCGGATGCCGATCGTTCAGGCCTTCAAGGAGTCGTGGCGGCTCGCCATGGAGCTATGGAGAGTTCTTGAGGCGTTGGGAGGTTTCTACCGTCCGCTTTCCGAGGATGCTGTTGGTCGATTAATGGTGTACACGAGGATTTATTTGCAAGGCGATTATCTCGCTCGGGAGAGCGAGGAAGCTAGCGAGGCCAATCAACATCTCGCGGAAGATTCTCGTGCGAGGTTGCAATTCGAGGAGGTTGCCCGACTTGCTCTTCGCCGTGTGCAGCCGCGACTACGCCGGCGAGCTTCACGACTCGGTGTTCGCCTTCACCCGGACGTTCAAGCATGCCGGCGCCGCGGATCGTGGAGAGCGAGTGTGCCAGCTGCGGTACACCTTGCGAGTTCGCCCTCGCCGGGAGGATCATATGAGAGAGACTACTCAGAGCTGGAGGCGTATGCGAGGCACTCAGAATAGCAGAGCAGGAGCTTGAGAGGACCCGTGCTTTAGCCATCGGGATGATCACTGAGCTGGGAGAGGCCCTAGAGGCGGTCGAGGATGAGTGGAGCGCGTGACCCAAGGAGCTCAGGAGCCAGCCTAGGAGGAGTCAGAGGAGGATCCCGAGGAGCGAGAGTGGGAGCCGAGGTGGATCAGTCTTAGAGCTGTGTTGAGACTCGAGTGTGAGTCGCGTCTTTAAGTTAGTCTTTACCTTTCTAGTTGACGTTAAGGTTTCGTGTTTAGTCTGCTTCTTTGTAATCTTGAGTGTGCGTTATGTGTTGCAAAGCTTGTAGGCTTAAATAAGCGGCCATACCAAGAATAATAAAGAATTATTTCAGTTGGGTATAACCTATCTCCCCGCTTTAGAAAGTCTTACTTCTTATCTATGCTACATCTACCTTTCCCTAACCTAAAAGGCAATCATCAGATGGTGAATACTCGAGGAAACAACGGGCTTGAGAAGTGGAGCTGCGCGAGCGACAACACCAGCAGCAGAGGCGGCCCTCAACCACCGTCGGTGAGACATGCGAGAATCTAGGAGCATTTCTTGCGCGCGAGACTCAACTAATGCGGACTATGATGCGGCGGATCGTGAGATGACCAGCGCGACCAACAACAACAACCACAGCTCGAACAACCATGGTGGACCTCGATCTCATTCTAAGTTGTCAGATTTTATGAGGACTAGGGCACCAACTTTTTCAGGGAATGTGAACCCTTTGGAAGCCGATGGCGGCTTAGGACAATTGAGAAGAAGCGCACATCACTCGGTGTGAGGGCAATGAGAAGGTGCTTTACGCCTCTCATCAATTGGAAGGAACCATGCCGAGAATGGTGGGAGAATGCTTGCCGCTCATGGAGCCCCACAAGAGATCACACAGGAGGAGTTTACTAATGCTTTTCGCGATATCATGTCCGGAGGAATGATGGACCTTAAGAAGGAAGAGTTGAGGCTTTGAAACAAGGAGGCCAACGGTGGCGAATACGAACATGTTTACCAGTTAGCTCGCTATGCCCCGAAGGCGTAGCGACGGACAAGGCTAAGCGATCTTGTTTCATGAAGGACTAAATTCAGATTGCGGTGGGGTGATCACCCACAATTTTCGGACTTTGGGAACTAGTCAATAAAGCTTTGATCCTAGAAGATAAGCGCAAAGAGCTGGGTGAGAACCGTAGCGCTTAATGACTAATCGGTGGGCGTCCAAACCATCTACGTTTGAGGATGTCACCACATCAATTTGCTAGATTCCAACCGCCCGGTAGTGAACAAGACATCAACCCTGCACCTCGCCACGCCAATCGAACTTCCGGACACCGGCCGCGGGGCAACAATGCACGGGAGGGAATCAGCGATGCGGTGAAAAGATGCTATACCGCAATGAGCGGGCATTTTTCCAATAGGTGTCCACGAAGGAGGCATCACGCCGATTCGTTTCAACTTGGGAACAACAGGCCAAGGCACCGACCTCGGGAGGAAATCGTGCGCCGAGTCAGTTTGGAGCAACCCGCAATCAACGGTGCGTGGAAGGATCAACCACATCACGCAGATGGAGCTCGGGAAGCTACGGGCGTCGTCTTGGGTAAGTTTACGGTCAACTCGATTACACCTTTCTGATTTTGTTTGATTACGGAGCTTCGCATTCGTTTGTTTTTCAAAGTTTTGCAACCAAGAATGGATTTAAAATGGTGAATCTTAAGTGTGTGCTCTTAGTCCAAGCCCCAGGATCTGAGCTTAGATCTAGCCTTGGGTGTTTGGGAGCTAAGTTGCTTATTGTAACATCCCAAAATTTGGCTTATAATTTCGCTCACGTGCATTTTTATGATTTTCTGAATTTATTGGATTTTTCCAGAAATTATCTAAATTTATTTTAATTAAGTATATTGAACCTTTGGTGAAAACTAAATATATATAGATAAAGTTAATAAAAAGTTTTACCAAAAATATTTTATTTGAGCTCAGAATGTCTCAAAGTATTTATGAGAATTTTAGGAATTTTCGATATTTTAATTACTTAAAATAGATTAATCTAATTCGGGAATTATTTTAAATCAAAAGCTTTTGAAAATCGAGTGAGCGATCTTGGGCCAAGCCCAACTTTGTCGCGTCTTGTGACCCATTCTTTGTCTGACTGTCGACTAACCGCGCCATGCATGCGTGTGACCGTTGGATGAAGATCAGATGGCTGCCTCCTTTCGCGAAACCCTAGTGCCGCGAGCCGTTGGATCGAGATCAAGTGGTCGGGATAAACCAGCGTTGTTTTGGTAAGTTTAGATCTCGTCCGTTGGATTTGGAAAGAGTGGATCGGATCGTATCGCCGGATCTAATCTTGGCGCTCATCTTGGATCGGACGGTCTCGATCGTCGTCTCGATTCGGTTTCGAATCCGCCGCCGCTTCTTGCGTCGCCGCCGCGTGATTTAGGGTTTCCTTCCTGTGCGCATCTGAGGGCTATAAAAGCCGCAGCCGCTCTCGATGTTCCTCGTTCCTTGCGCGACTAGTAGCTCTAGCCTCTTCGCTGTTTATTGCCATCATCGCTCGAGAGCTCGCCGTAGTTCTTTGCGATGTCGCCGCGAGTTTTTGCGCCATTCGCCGCCGTCGAGCATCCTCCCGCGAATCGGTTCGGATCAGAGTTCCTCGCGTCGTGTCGCGTCGAGTCGCGCCTTCTTCTCGCCGAGTCGCGTCGAAGCGCCGTTCGGGTGGTCCTCTTCCTCGCTCGGTGCAAGCCCGCCGCCATGTCTCTCGAGCTTGGCGCATCCGTTGGATCTTCGCCGAACCGTCGGATCAAGCCACGTCGCTTCTTCATCGGTGTTTCGCTCGGGTAAATTTCTAACCATTAGATCCGAATAGGCGATCGGGATTGAGCCACGTGGGGTAGATCGGTGGCCGTCGGATCGTCGCGAGATCTTGGCGCCGCGTGTCGAGCATCGGCGCGGGCGGCGTCGCGACCAATCGATGCACGCGCGCGTGTCGGGCACATGGTGCGAGGCGTGGGCGCGTCCACGGTGGACGAGGCGGTTCCGTGGACCGAGTCCATGAACGAGCGGCGTGTCGGCGTCGATTGGTGCGAGTCGGGCTGGCGTCGGCGTTGCGCAATAAAGATCTTTTTCAATAGAAAAATAATTTAGAAAAATCAGAAATTCTATTTTCTGTATTTTCAGTATTTATTCAAACTTCAAAATGGCTATATCTTTTGCATTTTAACTCGGATTTGAGTGATTCAAATTTCTAAAAAATTGTAAAATCAATATCTATTTATTGGTGAATTTTATTTTATTTTTGGAGTTTGTTTGCTCTCTGGTTTGGTGTTTATTTGCTATTTTGGCATCGTTTAGCGTAGGCGTTGAAGCGCTTTCGGTGATCGGAGGAAGATTCGTCGCTTCAAGACCCAAACTCAGATCAAGACCAGCACCTACTCCAAGGCAAGTTGTGCTTTGATCATGTTGCACCTAATTTTCACCAAATCGCTATTTTGTCTTTTAAACTTTATGCATGATATTTTATGTGTATAAATGATTTCAATTAATCTGGGAATTAGATAATATGCCTATTTGAATTAAACCATACCTTGTCAATTATATGCCATGATCTATTTGTCACCCTAGGATGTGGAATTATAGTTGATAATCAACATGGGCTAGTTAGATCGTCATAGATTGCTTAGCCATGCCACGTCATCACATGTGTCAGAATGTCGATACTTAATCTTGACTAATGGAATATGGAACAATGTTTATGAATTGGTGTGTCATGTGTTGTCACACAATGATATCAAGTTATCGTGGCGAGGAGGTCACACATCGGGATTGAAATGTTGATGGCATGTGGTGCTTGGTAATCAAGCTGGGGTGGTAATGATTTTAGATTGAGGCAAGTGGCAAGGCGGTGTGCCAAGGTGGGCGAGGTTTGGGGGTATGTGGAAGTCTTCTTGTAACATCCCAAAATTTAGCTTAATTAAGTTTTATCGTTTAAAAATGCATTTGTGATTTTACGGAATTTATTTGGATTTTTCTAGATTTATTTGAAGTAATTCCTATTTCAAGTTTATTGCTTTTTATTCAAAAGTATTTAAATCTGTACAAAGTTAAAATAAAGTTTTAGCAAAAATATTTTATTTAAGTCGAGAATGTCTCAAAGTATTTTGAGATTTTTCTTGGATTTTTCTGATTGTTTTATTGCCTAAAACAAATAAAATGAATTTCTGGAATTATTTTAATTCAAAATCTTTTAATAACCTTGTGAGCAGTGTTGGACCAAGCCCAACAACGTGCGTGGTAAACAGCGTCGGTGCGGCCCGGTGGGCCCATGTGTGGAAGGTCTTTGGCCGTGGCCGTTGATCTCGCGTCGGACGGTCGGGAGCCATCGCGGTTAACTCAAACCCTAGGATCGGCGTCGTTGGTTTCGTTGGACGGCTCAGTTAATGGATCGAGAAAAGGAAAGGATCTAGCCGCGGCCGTTGGATGTCGTATCCGGCGGGATTGTGCCACGTCTCGGGAGATCTCATCCGTTGATTTGAGATCGGACGGGCACTAGGAGTTCGTCTCCGTTGCGTCGCGGAATCCGAGTTAAATCGCCGTGCGACTTGGATCATTGTTTTGCGCGTCGGCGAGTGCTATATAAGTCATTGCCCGAAGGCCGAGGCTTCGTCGTCGTCGCCGCAACATTTCTCTAGCGCCGCGGCCGTGGAGCCCCGTAGCGACGGCCGAACCTCGTCGCGATTCGTGGGGCGCCGCCGTGAGTTTTGACCATGACGTCGCCATCGAGCCGTTCTTCGCGCGTTGGTCCGGATCTGGGTTCGCCGTGAAGGCTGCGCGTCGAACCGTAAGGTGTCATCGCCGAGCGTCGTTGGATCGCCGTCGGGAGCGTCGTCTTCTCCAAGTCCGTAAGAGTCTCGTGGCGGCGTCGCCATTGCCGCCGGGTGAACCGTGAGCCGTGCGATCTGTAGCGGAGGGTTGAGGTTCCGCCACGTCGCGAATAATTAGGGCCGTTCGATCGTGTCTCTGCGAATCAGATTGAGCCGTGGGGTGACCAGCCGGATCGTGCGGCGTGTCAAGCGCGGTCGAGGCGTCGTCTTGGCGGGTTCACGAGTGGACCGAGGAGGTCTCGTGGACCCGGTCTATGCGCCGAGGCCGCGTGTCGAGCTCTGGTTGGTTCGGTCCATGGCTGACGTCACGCTGACGTCATAAATCGATTTTCGATATAAAAATAAATCTGTTAATTTCGAATTTCGATTTTACGATTTGATATTTATTTCAAACTTCAAAGGCTATATCTTTTGCATCGTAACTTTCGGTTTGAGTGATTCCAGTTTCTAAAAATTTGTAAAATTGAGATCTATTTAATGGTGAATTTTATTTGATTTTGGAGTTCAATTGCTCTCTGTTTTGGCATTTATTTGCTTTTCTCTTTGATGCAGCGTAGGCGTTGAATTGTGCGGCGCTTGGAGGAAGATCAAGCAACTCAAGAGCAAGCTTCAGATCAAGATCAGGACCTATTCAAGGCAAGTTGTGCTTTGATCATGTTGAACCCATGTTTATAAAATTGCTATGTTTGTTTTACAATATTGCATATATTTCAAATATACAATTGTTTCAAATTAGATTGGGTTTAGCTAAAATACGATTGATCTATATCCTACCTTGTCATTATATGCCATGAACCATTGTCACCCTAGATTGGTTTAATATAGTTGATTAATAATTATGATCAACATTGGAGGTTAGACCGTATTAGTTGCTTAGCCATGCCACGTCATCACATGTGTCGAATCATTGTTAATTAATCTTGATTAACGGAATATGGAACAATGTTATGAACTTGTGTGTCATGTGGGATCACACGATGAGATTGAGTTGTTGTGGCGAGTCATGTCACATAGCGATGTTGAATTGTTGATGGCACGTGGTGCTAGTAATCAAGCGGGTGATGATAACTTAGATTGGGGCAAGTGGCAAGGCGAGGAGGCCAAGGTGGGCCCGATGGGCGAGATGGTATGTGGAAGTCTTGCCTTGATCACACTAAGGACTTAACCTTGCAAGCCTTTGACTGAGTCAATCATGCAACCACATATGCAGTATGGGCGACCTAGGTGAGTAATTTGCAAAGTCTTAATTTTGATACTATCGTGGTCGGTGTGAGTTCGGGTCGAGTGTAATTCACATGGCGCAAGAGGGGGCCACGGATGTGGTTTACATACCACATGATGTTGAAACCTTAGCGGGTAGTATCGGGTTAAGATAGAGCATTGTAAAGGCTTTGTTATAATCACTCGCCTTGGTGGTGTTTGGTTGTATCATCGTGGGTAAAGTGCATAACCTCTGCAGTGTGAAACTATTAGGATAGCCGTGCTCGCGGTATTGAGCAATGCTCGGAATTCTGATTAAGGGTTAGCTTAATTAATTGGACAACTTGGTTGGGATGGCGGAATGCCATGTGGAAGATGGAATTTGACTTAGGATTGGAAACTTGGTTTACTTGAGAAATCTGAATTTATTTATTATCGTTATTTGTTTTACATCCTTTACAATCTATATCTTGTATTCGTTCATAAATCTCGCTTATTGCAAAATAGCCATGATAGCCTATCCATTGGAATAAGCCTTGCATATAGATACATGGAATTGCATCACATGCACAACTTGTTGAGTGCTTTAAGTACTCACCCTTGCCAAACAACAATAATCAACAGTTGAAGAATCTACACTGTGTTGGAAGATGAAGTCCAAGAAGACCACGAGTCATTAGGGTTAGAGCCTTGTCGGTTGCTGTGGTGGTGATGAGCTATCTACGTTTCTACTTTCCTTTGCTTAATTATTAGCTTATATTCTCGGTCTTGCCTGCGTGGCTTAATAATGTAAGTTGGTCATAAGATCATACATTTAGCTATATCAATAAATGAACTATTATTCTATTATCGTTGTGTATGATGTGATATGTACCAATGTTAATTTGTGTGCACTAAGCGTTGATCACAGGAATAGTGCGATAAACACAGTGGGTTGAATCGGTGGATTCGGGTCCTTCTGAGAGGTGGTATCGAGCATCTTGTTGTAGGTCTTGGCCTAGATAGTTTGGAGGTGTCTTGAGTGTGTCCAAAATTATTTTCTAAAAGAAAATCTAAGCTTGACTAATAAAACCCTCTCGACTCATCTCATTCTCTACTTCTCGCCTTTGCTAAATTTACCGTTTTACTTGCCGTTTGGGTGGAGAACTTATTCAAGTTCTTGTGGAAGCGGATCTGCGTCGTTCGACCTTTGAGGAGGCAGTGGCGGCTCGCCATGGAGCTGTGGAAGTACTTGAGGCGCTTGGAGGTTTCTATCGTCCACTTTCGAGGAGGCGGTGGTGGGTGAATGGTGTACACCGAGGATTTATTTGCAAGTTGATCATCTCGCTCGGGAGAGCGAGGAAGCTAGCGAGCCAATCAACATCTCCTCGGAAGATTCTCGTGCGAGGTTGCAATTTGAGGTCGCTCGACTTGCTCTTCGCCGTGTCTGCCGCGACTCTGCCGACGAGCTTCACGACTCGGTGTTCGACTTCACCAGACGTTCAAGCATGCGAAGGCAGCGGATCGAGGAAGCGAGTGTGCTCTGCGACGCACCTTGCGAGTTCGCCCTTGCCGGGAGGATCATATGAGAGAGACTACCCGGAGCTGGAGGCGTATGCGAGGCACTCGAGTAGCGAGCGGGGCTCGAGGTGACCGTGCTTGACCATCGGGATGATCAGCGGTGGAGAGGCCACAGGCGATTGAGGGCAGTGGGCAGCGTGACTCGGAGAGTTCGAGAGCGGTGAGAGTCGAGGAGGATCAGAGGAGGCGAGTGGGAGCGAGAGGAGTCTGAGACCCGTTGTTGCAGAGGACCCGATAATAGGTCATCAGGATAGGTTTGCTCCGATGCAGCCCACCCGCCGGTGTATCGCGGATCGATCTCGGCCAGTGGGGGTGGATGAGTGAGTGTCGACTTTGGGCTGTGTTGAGACTCGAGTGTGAGTCGCGTCTTTAAGTTAGTCTTTACCTTTCTAGTGGGCGTTAAGGTTTCGTGTTTAGTTTGCTTCTTTGTATTCTTGAGTGTGCGGTATGTGTTGCGAGCTTGTAGGCTTAAATAAGCGACCATACCAAGTTAAATAAAGAATTGTTCAGTTTGGGTATAACCTATCTCCCGTTTAGAAATTCTTACTTCTCATCTATGCTACATCTACCTTTCCTAACCTAAGAGGCAATCATCGGATGGTGAATACTCGAGAAACAACGGTGCTTGAAGTGGGCTGCGTCGAATGACAATCCCAATGATGGAGGCAGCCCTCAACCACCGCCGATGGACATGCGAGAATCTGGGAGCATTCCTTGCGGCCACGAGACTCAGCGATGAGACAATGATCACGGCAGATCGTGAGATGACCAATGCGTGATAAACCACAACAATCCTGCAACTCGGAACAATCATGGTGGACCTCGACCTATGTCAAGCTATCGGATTTTATGAGGACTAGGCCACCAACTTTCTCTGAAGCGTGAACCCTTTGGAAGCCGATGATTGGCTTAGGACCATTGAGAAGAAGCTGCACATCACTCGGTGTGAGGGCAATGAGAAGGTGCTCTCGCCTCTCATCAACTTGAAGGAACCGCGAGAATGGTGGGAGAATTCTTGTGCGCTCATGGAGCCCGCAAGAGATAACACAGGAGGAGTTCACTAATGCTTTCGCGATATCATGTCCCGAGAGGAATGATGGATCTTAAGAAGGAGGAGTTGAGCTTTGAAGCAAGGAGGCCAACGGTGGCGAATACGAATAAATTCACTCGATTAGCTCGTTATGCCCCGAGGGCGTAGCGACGGATAAAGCTAAGCGATCTCGTTTCATGAAGGGAATTTGAATTCGGGGCAGTGGGGTGATTACCCACAATTTTCGGATTTTGGGGTGGTAAATAAGGCTTTAATCCTAGAGGACAAGCGCAAAGAGCTAGGTGAAAACCGTAGCGCTTGATGAACAATCGGTGGGCGCCCAAACCATCTACGTTTGAGGATGTCACCCGACAATTTGCTAGATTTCAACCACCGGTGGGAACAAGACATCAACCCCTACACCTCGCCGCCAATCGAATTTCGGACCCAGCGCAAGGCAACAATGCACGTGGGAAATCAGATCTGCGGTGAAGAGATGTTATACTTGCAATGAGCAGAGGCACTTTTCAAATAGGTGTCCACGAAGGAGGCATCACACCGATTCGTTTCAACACAGGAACAACACCCGCTAAAGCACCAACATCGGGAGAAATCGTGCACCAAGCCAAGCCGAACAACGCCCGCGATCAACAAAGGCGTGGAAGAATCAACCACATCACCGTGATGGAGCTCGAGGAAGCTACGAGGCGTCGTCTTGGGTAAGTTCTGGTCAACTCGATTACACTCTGATTTTGTTTGATTACGGAGCTTCGCATTCGTTTGTTTCTCAAAGTTTTGCAACCAAGAATGGATTTAAAGTGGTGAATCTTAAGTGTGTGCTCTTAGTCAAGTCCCGAGGATCGAGCTTAGATCTAGCCTTGGGTGTTTGGGAGCTAAGTTGCTTATGGATGGGATAAATTTCTCGCGAATCTTATCTTGATAGATCGCAATCCTAAACGTCATCCTTGGAATGGATTGGCTGTCCAAGCATAAGGTCGTTTTAGATTGTGGCGAAGGATCGTGACCTTGGAAGGCCCTAGTGGCAAGAAAGTGGAGTTTCAAGCGACCGCGATTCGGGACAGGCGATTAACGGTCAGCGATGTGAAAGCCATCGGCATGGAAGATGTGCGATGGCGAGAGAATACCGGATGTATTTCGGAAGATTTGCAGGATTGCCACGGATCGTGATATCGAGTTTGTCATCGAGTTAGCACAGTGCAGCAGACCGATATCAAAGAGACCATATCGGATGCCTACAAGCGAGTTAGTAGAAATGAAGAAGCGATTGAGGCGCAGAGAAAGGTTTCATTAGACCAAGTTCATCGCCGTGGGGAGCCCGGTTTTGTTTGTTCGCAAGAAGGATAGAAGTCTTAGAATGTGCATCGACTACCGTGCACTTAATGAAGTAACGATCAAGAATAAGTATCCGTTGCCGGGATCGGCGACTTATTTGATCGATTAAGAGGGCTGGAGTTTTCTCCAAGATAGATCTTCGTTCGAGGATACCATCGATTGAAGATCCGGCGGAGGATGTACCTAAGGCTGCGTTTTCTACGCGATATGGACATTCTGAGTTCACGATCATGTCATTGGATTGACTAATGCCCGACATATTTCATGAACATGATGAATAAAGTCTTCATGGATTACTTGGACAAGTTTGTTGTAGTCTTCATAGGCGATATCTTGGTTTACTCGAAGGCGGAGGAAGAGCATGCGAGAACATCGAGAATGGTTTTAGGCAGTGCGAGAGCATCAACTATATGCTAAGTTTAGCAAGTGTGAATTTTGGAAGGAGAAAGTTGAATTTCTCGGTCATGTAATGACTACCAAAGGAGTGATTGATCGGCAAAGTGGGCCTTGATGTTGCATTGGGAGCCAAAAAGTCATTACTCAGTTCGTAGTTTTACGGGAATGGCGGGATATTACCGTCGGTTCATAGAAGGATTCTCGACAATTGCTAAACCCCTTACGCGATTGTTAAAGAAAGAAGAAGTTTGCATGGGCGGAGTGCGAGAAAAGTTTCATGGAATTAAAGAAGCGTTTAACAACAGCCCCGTATTAGTGTTGCGGATATGCGAGAATGGATTTGACATTTCTTGCGATGCTTGAGCGAGGGCTTGGGATGCGTGTTAATGCAAGAAGGCAAAGTCGTTGCTTATGCGTCGAGACAATTAAGACCGCATGAAGTGAATTACCCAGCGCATGATTTGGAGTTAGTGCCGTAGTGCATGCTTTAAAGATATGGCGTCATTATCTCATAGGAAATAGATGTGAGATATATACGGACCATAAGAGTCTAAAATACATATTCACTCAATCGACTGAATATGAGGCAGTGAAGATGGCTTGAGCTAATTAAGGATTATAATATGGGAATCCATTATCACCTGGAAAAGCCAATGTGGTGGCGGATGCTCGAGTCGAAAGAGCCATAGCGCAAATACATTGTCAATGGAGGATCAGCAGGAATTATGCAAGGAATTTGAAGCTAAGATTGGAAGTCGTTCATGAGGAATGATAGGCTGCGCTAAGTAAAGCCAACATTAGAGGATCAGATTAGAGAAGGTCAACAAGATGGCGATAAAATTTCAAAAATCAAGGCTAAAAGGAAGAAGGCCTAGCCTTAGATTTTACTCTGGATGAACAAGGGACTATGTTCTTCAAAGGCGAATTTGTGTCTTGGGATAAAAGGAATTAAAACAATTGATTCTTGAGAGCGCATGATTCAAAGTACTCAATTCATCCGGAAGTGCTAAAATGTACGAGATTTGAAGGAGAGATTACGGTGGCCAAAATGAAGCGTGAAGTGGGTGAGCATGTTGCGATTGCGGACGCGTGTCGAGAGTAAAGGCTATGCACCAAAGACCATTGGTTTGTTGCAACCGTTGAAAATTTCGGAATGGAAGTGGGAGGAAATCGGGATGGATTTTATCACGGTTTACCTAAGACTCGAGAAAGGTTACGATTCCATTTGGGTTATCGTGGATCGTCTAACCAAGGTCGCTCATTTCATCCCGATAAAGACCACTTACTCAGGAGATCGTTTGGCGAAGCTGTACATGTCAAGGATTGTATGTTTGCATGGAGTGCCAAAGAAGATTGTGTCGAACAGGTACCCAATTTACCTCAAGGTTTTGGAATAAGTTGCATGAAGCAATGGGAACCCGTCGAATTTGATCTGACATATCACCCATGAGCGGATGGTCGGTGAAAGAGTAAATCAGATCTTAGAGGATATGTTGAGAGCTTGTGCCTTAGCTTACGCTACGACATGGGATAAATGTTTGCCATATCACGAGTTCGATTACAATAATAGTTATCAAGCTAGCCTACAAATGTCACCGTTCGAGGCATTGTATGGGCGTGCTTGTCGTACTCCATTGAATTGGAGCGAGAGCGGAGAAGCGTTTGGTGTTTGGGCGGATATCCTCGAAGAAGCGAGAAAGTCAAGTAGCAATGATCGAGAGAGATTAAAGATAGCACAGTCAAGGCGAGAAAAGCTACGCGATAATCGTCGTCGAGATTTGAGTTTTGAACGAGAAGATCATGTGTACCTCGGGTTACCCCTCTTAAAGGCGTTAAGAGATTTCACGTTAAAGGAAGCTTGCACCAAGATATGTCGGTCCGTTCAAGATTACGAGCCGTCGAGAGAGGTAGCTTATCGATTAGAGTTGCCTCGGTCATTGGCGAGGAGTGCATGATGTATTCCATGTATCGCGACTTAAGAAGTGTCTCGAGTGCCATGAGCAAACCCGTTGGAGGCAATAGAAGCTGCAAGAAGATTTGACTTATAAAGAGCAACGATCGAATTTTGGATGTTGTGGGCGCAAGACCGAAACAAGTCTATTAAGCTTTGCGAGTTGATGGAGCAATCATTACGAAAGTGAAGCCACTTGGGGCGAGAAGAAGAATTGAAGTCGAAATTCGAACCTATTCTCTAGTTAGCCACGAATCTCGGGTCGAGATTACATTAAGGGGAGGTTTGTAACATCCCAAAATTTGGCTTAATTAAGTTTTTATCGTTTAAAAATGCATTTGTGATTTTCTGGAATTTATTTGGATTTTTCTAGATTTATTTGAAGTAATTCCTATTTCAAGTTTATTGCTTTTTATTCAAAAGTATTTAAATCTGTACAAAGTTAAAATAAAGTTTTAGCAAAAATATTTTATTTAAGTCCAGAATGTCTCAAAGTATTTTTGAGATTTTTCTTGGATTTTTCCTGATTGTTTTATTGCCTAAAACAAATAAAATGAATTTCTGGAATTATTTTAATTCAAAATCTTTTAATAACCTTGTGAACAGTGTTGGACCAAGCCCAACACTGTGCGTGGTAAACCCGCGTCGGTGCGGCCCAGTGGGCCCATGTGTGGAGAGTCTTGTGGCCGTGGCGTTGATCTCGCATCGGACGGTCGGGAGCCATCGCCGTTTAACTCAAACCCTAGGATCGGCGTCCGTTGGTTTTGCGTTGGGCGGCTCGGATTAATGGATCGAAAAGGAAAGGATCTAGCGCGGCCGTTGGATGTCGTGTCCGGCGGGATTGTGCCACGTCTCGGGAGATCTCATCCGTTGATTTGAGATCGGACGGGCACTAGGAGTTCGTCTCGTTGCGTCGCGGAATCGAGTTCGTCGCCGTCCGACTTGGATCATTGTTCTTGGCGTCGTGAGTGCTATATAAGTCATTGCCGGAGGCCGTGAGACTCGTCGTCGTCCGCGCAACATTTCTCTAAAGCGCCGCGGCCGTGGAGCCCGTAGCGGCGGTGAACCTCGTCGCGATTCGTGGGAGCGCCGCCATGAGTTTTGACCATGACGTCGCCATCGAGCCGTTCTTCGCGCGTTAGTCCCGGATCTGGGTTCGCCGTGAAGCTGCGTCGAAGCCGTGGAGTGTCATCGCCGGAGCGTCGTTGGATCGCCGTCGGGGCGTCGTCTTCTCAAGTCGGTAAGAGTCTCGTGGCGGCGTCGCCATTGCCGACGGGTGAACCGTGAGCCGTCCGATCTGTAGCGGAGGTTGAGGTTCGCCGCGTCGCGAATAATTAGGGCCGTTCGATCGTGTCTCTGCGAATCAGTTGAGCGAGTGGGGTGACCAGCCGGATCGTGCGCGTGTCAGCGCGGTCGGCGTCGTCTTGGCCGGGTTCACGGTGGACGGAGGAGGTCTCGTGGACCGGTCTATCGCCGAGAGCCACGTGTCGAGCTCTGGTTGGTTCGGTCCATGGCTGACGTCACGCTGA
Organism: Otatea glauca; assembly: GCA_036346275.1. NCBI lineage: Eukaryota > Viridiplantae > Streptophyta > Magnoliopsida > Poales > Poaceae > Otatea > Otatea glauca. The sequence goes on along the minus strand of CM070713.1, from coordinate 42,121,616 downwards.
CGTCATAAATCGATTTTCGTATAAAAATAAATCTGTTAATTTCGAATTTCGATTTTACGATTTGATATTTATTTCAAACTTCAAAAGGCTATATCTTTTACATCGTAACTTTCGGATTTGAGTGATTCCAGTTTCTAAAAATTTGTAAAATTGATATCTATTTAATGGTGAATTTTATTTGATTTTGGAGTTCAATTGCTCTCTGTTTTGGCATTTATTTGCTTTTCTCTTTGATGCAGCGTAGGCGTTGAATTGTGCGGCGCTTGGAGGAAGATCAAGCAACTCAAGAGCAAGCTTCAGATCAAGATCAGGACCTATTCAAGGCAAGTTGTGCTTTGATCATGTTGAACCCATGTTTATAAAATTGCTATGTTTGTTTTACAATATTGCATATATTTCAAATATACAATTGTTTCAAATTAGATTGGGTTTAGCTAAAATACAGATTGATCTATATCCTACCTTGTCATTATATGCCATGAACCATTGTCACCTAGATTGGTTTAATATAGTTGATTAATAATTATGATCAACATTGGAGGTTAGACCGTATTAGTTGCTTAGCCATGCCACGTCATCACATGTGTCGAATCATTGTTAATTAATCTTGATTAACGGAATATGGAACAATGTTATGAACTTGTGTGTCATGTGGGATCACACGATGAGATTGAGTTGTTGTGGCGAGTCATGTCACATAGCGATGTTGAATTGTTGATGGCACGTGGTGCTTAGTAATCAAGCGGGTGATGATAACTTAGATTGGGGCAAGTGGCAAGGCGAGGAGGCCAAGGTGGGCCCGATGGGCGAGATGGTATGTGGAAGTCTTGCCTTGATCACACTAAGGACTTAACCTTGCAAGCCTTTGACTGAGTCAATCATGCAACCACATATGCGGTATGGGCGGCCTAGTGAGTAATTTGCAAAGTCTTAATTTTGATACTATCGTGGTCGGTGTGAGTTCGGGTCGGTGTAATTCACATGGCGCAAGAGGGGGCCACGGATGTGGTTTCTGAGACCATGATGTTGAAACCTTAGCGGGTAGTATCGGGTTAAGATAGAGCATTGTAAAGGCTTTGTTATAATCACTCACCTTGGTGGTGTTTGGTTGTATCATCGTGGGTAAAGTGCATAACCTCTGAGTGTGAAACTATTCGGATAGCCGTGCTCATGGTATTGAGCAATGCTCGGAATTCTGATTAAGGGTTAGCTTAATTAATTGGACAACTTGGTTGGGATGGCGGAATGCCATGTGGAAGATGGAATTTGACTTAGGATTGGAAACTTGGTTTACTTGAGAAATCTTGAATTTATTTATTATCGTTATTTGTTTTACATCCTTTACATTCTATATCTTGTATTCGTTCATAAATCTTGCTTATTGCAAAATAGCCATGATAGCCTATCCATTGGAATAAGCCTTGCATATAGATACATGGAATTGCATCTGTGCACAACTTGTTGAGTGCTTTAAGTACTCACCCTTGCCAAACAACAATAATCAACAGTTGAAGAATCTACACTGTGTTGGAAGATGAAGTCCAAGAAGACCACGAGTCATTAGAATTAGAGCCTTGTCGGTTGCACTGTGGTGGTGATGAGCTATCTACGTTTCTACTTTCATTTGCTTAATTATTAGCTTATATTCTCGGTCTTGCCTGCGTGGCTTAATAATGTAAGTTGGTCATAAGATCATACATTTAGCTATATCAATAAATGAACTATTATTCTATTATCGTTGTGTATGATGTGATATGTACCAATGTTAAGTTGTGTGCACTAAGCGTTGATCACAGGAATAGTGCGATAAACACGGTGGGTTGAATCGATGGATTCGGGTCCTTACACTTACCTTAATCACTTTAAGGACTTAACCTTGCAAGCCTTTGACTGAGTCTCTCTTGCAACCACATATGCGGAATGGGACAGCCTATTTGAATAAATTGTGAAACCTAGATTTGATCTTTGTCGTGGTGAATAGTGAGTCCGGGTTACGGTTTAACTCACATGGCGCAAGAGGGGCCTGTTGTGGTGGTTTAACCCTTGATGTTGAAACCTTAGCGAGCGATCTTGGGTCTAGGTGTAGCATTGTAAAGGCTTTGTTATGATCACTCGCCTTGGTGGTGTTTGGTTGTATCGTGTGGGTAAAGTGCATAACCTCTGCGAGTGTACAATCTATTGAATAGCCGTGCTCACGGTATTGGGCAATGCTCGGGAATTACAGTTAAGGGTTAGACTTTTGTTAAACAAAAACTTGTTGGGATGGCAAGGTGCCATGGAAAGTGGAAAATTAATTTAGGATTGGAAACTTGGTGTATTTAGAAATCTGAATTTATTAATTCTTGTATTTGTTTTTTGCTTTCCAATCTATTTATTGTATTCTTGTTAAATCTTTGCTTTATTGCAAAATACCCTTACTAGCCATTCCTTTGGATTAAGCCAAGCATATAGAATATTAGACTTGCATTGTTGTGCACAACTTGTTGAGTGCTTTATGTACTCACCCCAACAACAACAACCGAGGAAGAAGAGGAATCTATACCATTCATGGAGGAGGATTATTTGGATGCGAATGCTTAGGGTTAGAGCCTAAATCGGTTACTGTGTGGCGACTGGAGGCGCCACTGCGTTTATTCTATTTCATTGCTTCTCATTGATACTCTTTTTAAGCCTGTGAGGCATTATTCATGTAAGACAACAGTTATTATTAATTAATGAAGTTTATGCTATATTTATTTGTGTGTGACTATGATAGCATCTATGTTGAGCTTTGTGTGCACTAAGCGTGATCTGGACTAGTGCGGTATACGGAGGGTCGGATTTGCAAATTCGGGTCCGACACTTATGGATGGGATAGAATTCCTAGCGAATCTTATCTTGATAGATGCACAATCCTAGGCGTCATCCTTGGAATTGATTGGCTGTCTAAGCATAAGGCGTTTTGGATTGTGGTCGACGGATCGTGACTTTGGAAGGCCTAGTGGCAGAAAGTAGAATTCAGCGACCACGATTCGCGATGGGCGATTAATGGTCAACGGCGTGAAAGCCATCGGCATGGAAGATGTGCGATGGCGAGAGAATACCGGATGTGTTTCGGAAGATTTGCGGGATTGCCACCGGACCGTGATATCGAGTTCGTGATCGAGTTAGCGCCGAGTGCAGACCGATATCAAAAAGACCATATCGGATGCCTACAAGCGAGTTAGTGGAAATGAAGAAGCGATTGAGGGCGCAGAGAAAGGTTTCATTAGACCAAGTTCATCGCCGTGGGGAGCCCCGGTTCTGTTTGTTCGTAAGAAGGACGGAAGTCTTAGAATGTGCATCGATTATCGTGCACTGAATGAGGTAACAACCAAGAATAAGTATCCGTTGCCCAGGATCGATGACTTATTTGATCAATTAAGAGGAGCTGGAGTTTTCTCCAAGATAGATCTTCGTTCGAGATACCATCAGTTGAAGATCCGAGCGGAGGATGTGCCTAAGATTGCGTTTTCTACGCGATATGGACATTATGAGTTCACAGTCATGTCATTTGGATTGACTAATGCCCCGGCATATTTTATGAACATGATGAATAAGGTTTTCATGGGATATTTGGATAAGTTCGTTGTAGTCTTTATAGACGATATCTTGGTTTACTCGAAGACAGAGGAAGAGCATGCAGAACATCTCAGAATGGTTTTAGAGAAGCTGCGAGAACATCAGCTATATGCTAAGTTTAGCAAGTGTGAATTTTGGAAGGAAAAAGTCGAATTTCTTGGTCACGTAATGACTACTAAAGGAGTGGCGATCGACCCAAGCAAAGTGGGCCTTGATGTTGCATTAGGAGCAACCAAAGTGCATTACCAGATCCGTAGTTTTCTAGGAATGGCGGGATATTACCGTCGGTTCATAGAAGGATTCTCAACAATTGCTAAACCCCTTACGCATTTGTTGAAGAAAGAAAAGAAGTTTGCATGGACGCCAGAGTGCGAGACAAGTTTCATGAAATTAAAGCGTTTAACAACGGGCCCGTATTAGTGTTGCGGATATGCGAGAATGGATTTGATATTTATTGCGGCGCTTCAAAGCAAGGCTTGGGATGCGTGTTAATGCAAGAAGGCAAAGTCGTTGCTTATCGTCAAGGCGATTAAGACCGCATGAAGTGAATTACCCAACGCATGATTTGGAGTTAGGCTGCCGTGGTGCATGCTTTAAAGATATGGCGTCATTATCTCATAGGAAATAGATGTGAGATATATACAGACCATAAGAGCACGAAATACATATTCACTCAAGCGGACTGAATATGAGGCAATGAAGGTGGCTAGAGCTAATTAAGGATTATAATGTAGGAATCCATTATCATCCGGAAAAGCCAATGTGGTGGCGGATGCTCGAGTCGAAAGAGCCATAGCGCAAATACATTGACAATGGAGGATCAACGAGAATTATGCAAGGAATTTGAAACTAAGGTTGGAAGTCGTTCGCAAGGAATGGTATTTACACTTGAAGTAAAGCCAGCATTTGGAAGGTCGAGATTAGAGAAGGCTAGAAGGATGGCGATAAAATTTCTAAGATCAAGGTTAAAAGGAAGAAGGCTTAGTTGTAGATTTCACTCTGGATGAGCAAGGAACCATGTTCTTCAAAGGCGAATTTGTGTCTTGGGATAAAAGGAACTAAAGCAATTGATTCTTGAGGAGGCTCATGATTCTAAGTACTCGATTCATCCAGGAAGTGCCAAGATGTACCAAGATTTGAAAGAGAGATTTTGGTGGCCTAACATGAAGCGTGAAGTGGCTGAGCATGTTGCTTTATGCGACGTATGTCAGAGGGTAAAAGCTATGCATCAAAGACCCGCTCTCTGTTTTTGGAGTTTATTTGATTTTTGGAGTTTAATTGCTCTCTGTTTTGGTATTTATTTGCTTTTCTCCTTGATGCAGCGTGAGGCGTTGAATTGTGCGGCGCTTGGAGGAAGATCAAGCAACTCAAGAGCAAGTTTGAACGGATCGGGACCTATTCAAGGCAAGTTGTGCTTTGATCATGTTGAACCCATGTTTATAAAATTGCTATATTTGTTTTACCCTATTGCATATGTTTCAAATATACAATTGTTTCAAATTAGATTGGGATTAGCTAATATACCAGATTGATCTATACCCTACCTTGTCATTGTATGCCATGATCCATTGTCACCCTAGATTGGTTAAATATAGTTGGTTAATAATTATAATCAACATTGGAGATTTAGAACGTATTAGTTGCTTAGCTTTGCCACGTCATCACATGTATCGAGAATCATTGATAATTAATCTTGATTAATGGAATATGGAGCGATATTATGAACTTGTGTGTCATGTGGGATCACGATGAGATTGAGTTGTTGTGGCGAGTCATGTCACATAGCGATGTTGAATTGTTGATGGCACGTGGTGCTTAGTAGTCAAGCTGGGTGACAATCATTTAGATTGGGGCAAGTGGCAAGGCGAGGAGGCCAAGGTGGGCCCGATGGGCGGAGGGTATGTGGATGTCTTGCCTGATCATTCTAAGGACTTAACCTTGCAAGCCTTTGACTGAGTCAATCATGCAACCACATATGCGGTATGGGACTGACCTAGGTGAGTAATTTGCAATGTCTTAATTTTGGTACTATTGTGGTGGTGTGAGTTTCGAGTTATGGAGTAATTCACATGGCGCAAGAGGGGGACTGGATGTGGTAACCAGTCCCACGGTGTTGAAACCTTAGCGGATAGTATCGGGTTAAGCGAGCATTGTAAAGGCTTTGTTATAATCACTCGCCTTGGTGGTGTTTGGTTGTATCACGTGGGTAAAGTGCATAACCTCTGCAGATTGTGAAACTATTCGGATAGCCGTGCTCGCGGTATTGAGCAATGCTCGGGAATTACAGTTAAGGGTTAGTTTTATTAATTGGACAACTTGGTTGGGATGGCGGAAAGCCATATGGAAGATGAAATTTGACTTAGGATTGGAAACTTGGTTTACTTGAGAAATCTGAATTTATTTACTATTGTTATTTGTTTTACATTCTTTACAATCTATTTCTTGTATTTCTTCATAAATCTTTGCTTATTGCAAAATAGCCATGATAGCCTATCCATTGGAATAAGCCTTACATATAGATACATAGAATTGCATTACATGCACAACTTGTTGAGTGCTTTAAGTACTCACCCTTGCCAAACAACAATAATCAACAGTTGAGAATTTACACTGTGTTGGAAGATGAAGTCGAGGAAGACACGAGTCATTAGAATTAGAGCCTTGTCGGTTTGCTGTGGTGGTGATGAGCTATCTCGTTTTCTATTTTCCATTGCTTAATCATTAGTTATATTTTCAGGTCTTGCCTGCGTGGCTTAATAATGTAAGTTGGTCATAAGATCATACCTTGATTATATCAATGAATGAACTATTATTCTGTTATCGTGGAGTATGATGTGATATGTACCAATGTTGAGTGTGTGCACTAGCGTTGATCACAGGAATAGTGCGGTAAACACGGTGGGTTGAATCGATGGATTCGGGTCCTTCTGAGGTGGTATCGAGCATCTTGTTGTAGGTCTTGGCCCTAGATAGTATGGAGGTGTCTTGTGTGTGTCCAAACTATTTTCCAAAAGAAAATCTAAATTTGACTAATAAAACACTCTCGACTCATCTCATTCTCTACTTCTCGCCTTTGCTGAATTTACCCGTTTTACTTGCCGTTTAGGGTGGAGAACTTATTCAAAGTTCTTGTGGAGCAGATGCCGATCGTTCCGACCTTCGAGGAGTCAGCAGGCGGCTACGCCATGGAGCTATGGAGAGTTCTTCAGACGTTGGGAGGTTTCTACCGTCCGCTTTACCGAGGATGCAGCTGGTCAGTTAATGGTGTACACCGAGGATTTATTTGCAAGCTGATTATCTACGCTCGGGAGAACGAGGAAGCTAGCAGGCCAATCAACATCTGCGCGGAAGATTCTCGTGCGAGGTTGCAATTCGGGAGGTTGCCCGACTTGCTCTTGGCCGTGTCTGCGCGACTACGCCGGCGAGCTTCACGACTCGGTGTTCGCCTTCACCCAGACGTTCAAGCATGCCGACGCCGACGGATCGTGGAGAACGAGTGTGCCACTGCGGTACACCTTGCAGAGTTCGCCCTTGCCCAGGAGGATCATATGAGAGAGACTACTCAGGAGCTGGAGACTGTGTACGAGGCACTCAGAATAGTAGAGCAGGAGCTTGAGAGGACCCGTGCTTTAGCCATCGGGATGATCACTGAGCTGGGAGAGTGTAACATCCCAAAATTTGGCTTAATTAAGATTTTATTGCTTAAATGTGCATTTGTGATTTTCTGGAATTTATTTAGATTTTTCTGGATTTATTTGAATTAAATCTTATTTCAAGTTTATTGCTTTTTATCCAAAAGTATTTAAATCTGTGCAAAGTTAAAATAAAGTTTTGCCAAAAATATTTTATTTGAGCCCATAATGTCTCAAAATATTTTTGAGATTTATCTTGGAATTTTCCCGATTATTTTATTGCCTAAAACAAATAAAGTGAATTTTTGGAATTATTTTTAATTAGAAAATCCTTTAAAAACCAGCGTGAATAGTACTGGGCCGTGGCCACCTCGGCGTAGGCCGCATTACGTTCGCGACCCGTTCGGCCCAGTTCTAAAGGTCATTCGTGACCGTTGATCGAAGAATCGAGCAGTAGGCGTAAAGTCGGGAGAAACCCTAGCGAGTGGGCGCCGTCGGATGCGGCCACGTGGACGGTCGCGATGGGGCGACAGCGCCGCCGTGTCCGATTCGAATCCGGCGGCGATTTCCGACGCGGCGGCCGGCGTTCGTGCCAGCCACGGACTCAAGGCCCTTAAAAAGCGATCCGACCCGTTTCGAGGATCATCGCCTCGCCGCCCCTTTTCCCAAATCTCGGCCGTTAGACGCTGCGTGGAACGATGTGGGCTCGCCGGACTTCGTGGACGACCGTCGCCGTCTCGGTAGTTGATTTGGTCGCCGTCGTTGTGCTTCGCCGAACCGAGGTAGTGCGGGTTCGCCGGCGTCTCCTCTTTCGGATCTGAAGAAGTTTGGCGGTTTCCGTCAAGGTTTTCGTCGCGTAGAGGTTGTCTTCTTCAAGTTCGGCAATGGCGCCGCCGTGTGCGAGACGTCGGCGCTATCTCGCTCGTGGACCGTGAGATCGAATCCAACGCTTAACGCGCCCACGTTGCGTGATCACCGACCCTCCGTCGGATCTCGTGGATGAGATTGGCGGTGCGGGTGACCAATCGGGAGTGCCACGTGTCGGGCGTGGTAATGAGGCGGCATGGGCCGGGTGCACCGTGGACCGATGAGGTTCGTGGGTGAGTCCATGGACCGAGGACGCGATGTCGACACCAGTAGCGCCAGACTAGCGCCGCATCATGCTGATGTCACGCTGACATCATAAATCGCTTTTCGAATAAAAGTAAATCGGTTAATTTCGAAATTCGATTTTCGATTTGATATTTATTTCAAATTTCAAAAGGCTATATCTTTTACATCGTAACTTTCGGATTTGAGTGATTCCAGTTTCTAAAAATTTGTAAAATTGAGATCTATTTAATGGTGAATTTTATTTGATTTTGGAGTTCAATTGCTCTCTGTTTTGGCATTTATTTGCTTTTCTTCTTGATGCAGCGTGAGGCGTTGAATTGTGCGACGTTTGGAGGAAGATCAAGCAACTCAAGAGCAAGCTTCAGATCAAGATCAGAACCTATTCCAAGGCAAGTTGTGCTTTGATCATGTTGAACCCATGTTTGTAAAATTGCTATGTTTGATTTACACTATTGCATATATTTCAATTATACAAGCTGTTTCAAATTAGTTTGGGCATAGCTAAAATACAGATTGATCTATACCCTACCTTGTCATTGTATGCCATGATCCATTGTCACCTAGATTGGTTAAATATAGTTGGTTAATAATTATAATCAACATTGGAGGATTAGTTAGTATTAGTTGCTTAGCCATGCCACGTCATCACATGTCGAGAATCATTGATAATTAATCTTGATTAATGGAATATGGAACAATATTATGAACTTGTGTGTCATGTGGGATCACGATGAGATTGAGTTGTTGTGGCGAGTCATGTCACATAGCGATGTTGAATTGTTGATGGCACGTGGTGCTTAGTAATCAAGCGGGTGATAATCACTTAGATTGGGGCAAGTGGCAAGGCGAGGAGGCCAAGGTGGGCCCGATGGGCAGATGGTATGTGGATGTCTTGCCTTGATCACACTAAGGACTTAACCTTGCAAGCCTTTGACTGAGTCAATCATGCAACCACATATGCGGTATGGGCCACCCTAGGTGAGTAATTTGCAAAGTCTTAATGTTGATACTATCGTGGTCGGTGTGAGTTCGGGTCGGTGTAATTCACATGGCGCAAGAGGGGGCCTGGATGTGGTTTCGAGACCATGATGTTGAAACCTTAGCGGGTAGTACGGGTTAAGATAGAGCATTGTAAAGGCTTTGTTATAATCTCTCGCCTTTGTGGTGTTTGGTTGTATCACGTGGGTAAAGTGCATAACCTCTGCAGTGTGAAACTATTCGGATAGCCGTGCTCTCGGTATTGAGCAATGCTCGGGAATTACTGATTAAGGGTTAGTTTAATAAATTGGACAACTTGGTTGGGATGGCGGGATTGCCATATGGAAGATTGGAACTTGATTTAGGATTGGAAACTTGGTTTACTTGAGAAATCTTGAATTTATTTATTATTGCTATTCGTTTTACATTCTTTACAATCTATTATTGTATTTGTTCATAAATGCTTATTGCAAAATAGCCATGATAGCCTATCCTTTGGAATAAGCCTTACATATAGATAAATAGAAGCGCATTACATGCACAACTTGTTGAGTGCTTTAAGTACTCACCCTTGCCAAACAACAATAATCAACAGTTGAAGAATCTACACTGTGTTGGAAGATGAGGTCCAAGAAGACCACGAGTCATTAGGGTCAGAGCCTTGTTGGTTACTGTGGTGAAGCGATGAGCTATCTACGTTTCTACTTTCCGCTCCTTAATTATTAGTTTATATTCTCAGTCTTGCCCTGCGTGGCTTAATAATGTAAGTTGGTCATAAGATCATGCATTTAGCTATATCAATAAATGAACTATTATTCTATTATCGTTGTGTATGATGTGATATGTACCAATGTTAAGCTGTGTGCACTAGCGTTGATCCTGGGACTAGTGCGGTAAACACAGTGGGTTCGAATCAGCGTATTCGGGTCCTTACAGAGAGGCCCTAGAGGCGGTCGAGGATGAGTGGAGCGCGTGACCCAAGGAGCTCAGGAGCCAGCCGAGGAGGAGTCAGAGGAGGATGCCGAGGAGCGAGAGTGGGAGCCGAGGTGGATCAGTCTTAGAGCTGTGTTGAGACTCGAGTGTGAGTCGCGTCTTTAAGTTAGTCTTTACCTTTCTAGTTGACGTTAAGGTTTCGTGTTTGATGCGCTTCTTTGTAATCTTTGAGTGTGCAGTATGTGTTGCAAAGCTTGTAGGCTTAAATAAGCAGCCATACCAAGAATAATAAAGAGTTATTTCAGTTGGGTATAACCTATCTCCCCGCTTTAGAAAGTCTTACTTCTTATCTATGCTACATCTACCTTTCCCTAACCTAAAAGGCAATCATCAGATGGTGAATACTCGAGAAACAGCGGGCTTGAAGTGGGGTGCGCGAAGCGACAACACCAACGCAGAGGTAGCCCTCAACCACCGTCGGTGAGACATGCGAGAATCAGGAGCATTTCTTGCGGCGCAGACTCAACTAATCTGGACTATGATGCGGCGGATGCAAGCAGATGACCAATGCGTGACCAACAACAACAACCCTATAGCTCAGAACAACCATGGTGGACCTCGATCTCATTCCAAGTCAGCCAGTTTTATGAGGACTAGGCCACCAACTTTTCGAGGAATGTGAACCCTTTGGAAGCCGATGGTGGCTTAGGACAATTGAGAAGAAGCTGCACATCACTCGGTGTGAGGGCAATGAGAAGGTGCTTCGCCTCTCATCAATTGGAAGGAACACCGCATGAGAATGGTGGGAGAATGCATCGTGCGCTCATGGAGCCCCACAAGAGATCACACAGGAGGAGTTTACTAATGCTTTTCGCGATATCATGTCCGGAGGAATGATGGACCTTAAGAAGGAAGAGTTCGGGGCTTTGAAACAAGGAGGCCAACCGGTGGCGAATACGAACAAGTTTACCCGATTAGCTCGCTATGCCCTCGAAGGCGTAGCGACGGACAAGGCTAAGCGATCTCGTTTAATGAAGGACTAAATTCGAGATTGCGGTGGGGATGATCACCCATAATTTTCGGACTTTCGGGAACTAGTCAATAAAGCTTTGATCCTAGAAGATAAGCGCAAAGAGTCGGGTGAGAACCGTGGCGCTTAATGACTAATCGGTGGGCGTCCAAACCATCTACGTTTGAGGATGTCACCACGGCAATTTGCTAGATTCAACCGCGGTAGTGAACAAGACATCAACCCCGCACCTCATACCCAATCGAACTTCCGGACACCAAAGACGGGGCAACAATGCACCGAGGAGGGAATCAGCGATCTGCGGTGAAAAGATGCTATACGCAATGAGCGGGCATTTTTCCAATAGGTGTCCACAGAAGGAGGCATCACGCGATTCGTTTCAACTTGGGAACAACACCGGCCAAGGCACCAGCCTCAGGAGGAAATCGTGCGCCAGGTCAAGCTGGAGCAACCCCGCAATCAACAGTGCGTGGAAGGATCAACCACATCACCGCAGATGGAGCTCGAGGAAGCTACGGGCGTCGTCTTGGGTAAGTTTACGGTCAACTCGATTACCTTTCTGATTTTGTTTGATTCTGGAGCTTCGCATTCGTTTGTTTCTCAAAGTTTTGCAACCAAGAATGGATTTAAAATGGTGAATCTTAAGTGTGTGCTCTTAGTCCAAGCCCCAGGATCTGAGCTTAGATCTAGCCTTGGGTGTTTGGGAGCTAAGTTGCTTATTGTAACATCCCAAAATTTGGCTTATAATTTCGCTCACGTGCATTTTTGTGATTTTCTGAATTTATTGGATTTTTCCAGAAATTATCTAAATTTATTTTAATTAAGTATATTGAACCTTTGGTGAAAACTAAATATATATAGATAAAGTTAATAAAAGTTTTACCAAAAATATTTTATTTGAGCTCGAGAATGTCTCAAAGTATTTATGAGAATTTTAAGATTTTTCGATATTTTAATTACTTAAAATAGATTAATCTAATTTGAGAATTATTTAAAATCAAAAGCTTTTGAAAATCGAGTGAGCGATCTTGGGCCAAGCCCGGCCTTGTGTGCGTCTTGTGACCCATTCTTTGTCGGCGCCGTCGACCGCTGTCGCGCCGTAGCGTGTGACCGTTGGATGAAGATCGGATGGTGCCTCCTTTCGCGAAACCCTAGTGCTGCGGCCGTTGGATCGAGATCAAGTGGTCGGGATAAACCAGCGTTGTTTTGGTAAGTTTAGATCTCGTCAGTTGGATTTGGAAAAAGCGGATCGGATCGTATCGCCGGATCTAATCTTGGCGCTCATCTTGGATCGGACGGTCTCGATCGTCGTCTCGATTCGGTTTCGAATCGCGCCGCCGCTTGCCGTCCGCCGCGTGATTTAGGGTTTCCTTCCTGCATGCGCATCCGAGGCTATAAAAGCTGCGGCCGCACTCGATGTTCCTCGTTCCCTTGCGCAGCTAGTAGCTCTAGCCTCTTCGCTGTTTATTGCCATCATCGCTCGAGAGCTCGCCGTAGTTCTTTGCGGTCTGCCGCGCGAGTTTTTGCGCCATTCCGTCGCCGTCGAGCATCCTCCGCCGAATCGGTTCGGATCAGAGTTCCTCACGTCGTGTCACGTCGAGTCGCCTTCTTCTTCGCGGAGTCGCGTCGAAGCGCCGTTCGGGTGGTCGTCTTCCTCGCTCGGTGCAAGCCCGCCGTGTCTCGGAGCCAGCGCATCCGTTGGATCTTCGCCGAACCGTCGGATCAAGCCACGTCGCTTCTTCATCGGTGTTTCGCTCGGGTAAATTTCTAACCATTAGATCCGAATAGGCGATCGGGATTGAGCCACGTAGGGTAGATCGATGGCGTCGGATCGTCGCGCGATGATCTTGCGCGCGTGTCGAGCATCGGCACGGCGGCGTCGCGATAATCGATCTTGCGCGCGTGCGTGTAGCGTGGTGCGCGGCGCCGTGGCGCGTCCACGGTGGACGAGGCGGTTCGTGGACCGAGTCCATGGACGAGCGGCGTGTCGGCGCTGATTGGTCGAGTCGGTGGCGTCGGCGTTGCGCAATAAAGATCTTTTCAATAGAAAAATAATTTAGAAAAATCGAAATTCTATTTTCTGTATTTTGATGTTATTCAAACTTCAAAAGGCTATATCTTTTGCATTTTAACTGGGATTTGAGTGATTCAAATTTCTAAAAAATTATAAAATCAATATCTATTTATTGTGAATTTTATTTTATTTTTGGAGTTTGTTTGCTCTCTGGTTTGGTGTTTATTTGCTATTTTGGCATCGTTTCGCATAGGCGTTGAGCGCTCGGTGATCCGGAGGAAGATTCGTCGCTCAAGACCCAAACTCAGATCAAGACCAGCACCTACTCCAAGGCAAGTTGTGCTTTGATCATGTTGCACCTAATTTTCACCAAATCGCTATTTTGTCTTTTAAACTTTATGCATGATATTTTATGTGTATAAATGATTTCAATTAATCAGGAATTAGATAATATGCCTATTTGAATTAAACCATACCTTGTCAATTATATGCCATGATCTATTTGTCACCCTAGGATGTGGAATTATAGTTGATAATCAACATGGGCTAGTTAGATCGTCATAGATTGCTTAGCCATGCCACGTCATCACATGTGTCAGAATGTCGATACTTAATCTTGACTAATGGAATATGGAACAATGTTTATGAATTGGTGTGTCATGTGTTGTCACACAATGATATCAAGTTGTCGTGGTGAGGAGGTCACACATCGGGATTGAAATGTTGATGGCATGTGGTGCTTGGTAATCAAGCTGGGGTGGTAATGATTTTAGATTGAGGCAAGTGGCAAGGGCGGTGTGCCAAGGTGGGCGAGGTTTGGCGGGGTATGTGGAAGTCTTGCCTTAATCACTTTAAGGACTTAACCTTGCAAGCCTTTGACTGAGTCTCTCTTGCAACCACATATGCGGAATGGGACAGCCTAATTGAATAAATTGTGAAACCTAGATTTGCATTGTCGTGGTGAATAGTGAGTCCGGGTTACGGTTTAACTCACATGGCGCAAGAGGGGCCTGTTGTGGTGGTTTAACCCTTGATGTTGAAACCTTAGCGGCGATCTTGGGTCTAGGTGTAGCATTGTAAAGGCTTTGTTATGATCACTCGCCTTGGTGGTGTTTGGTTGTATCATGTGGGTAAAGTGCATAACCTCTGCGAGTGTACAATCTATTGAATAGCCGTGCTCACGGTATTGGGCAATGCTCGGAATTATAGTTAAGGGTTAGACTTTTGTTAAACAAAAACTTGTTGGGATGGCAAGGTGCCATGGAAAGTGGAAAATTAATTTAGGATTGGAAACTTGGTGTATTTGAAATCTTGAATTTATTAATTCTTGTATTTGTTTCTTGCTTTCCAATCTATTTATTGTATTCTTGTTAAATCTTGCTTTATTGCAAAATACCCTTACTAGCCATTCCTTTGGATTAAGCCAAGCATATAGAATATTAGACTTGCATTGTTGTGCACAACTTGTTGAGTGCTTTATGTACTCACCCCAACAACAACAACTTGGAAGAAGAGGAATCTATACCATTCATGGAGGAGGATTATTTGGATCACGAATGCTTAGGGTCAGAGCCTCGTCGGTTGCTGTGGCGGCTGGAGCGCCACTGCGTTTATTCTATTTCCATTGCTTCTCATTGATACTCTTTTTAAGCCACGTGAGGCATTATTCATGTAAGACAACGATTATTATTAATTAATGAAGTTTATGCTATATTTATTTGTGTGTGACTATGATAGCATCTATGTTGAGCCTGTGTGCACTAAGCGTGATCTGGACTAGTGCGGTATACACGGAGGGTCGGATTTGCAATTCGGGTCCCGACAGAGGTGGTATCGAGCCATCTTGACTATAGGTCTTGGCCCTAGGTAGTTGGTATCTCTTAGGAGTGTCAAAATTATTTTCTAAAGAAAGCGGTAAAATTGACTAATATGAAACTTTTGGCTTATCTCATCCTTCTACTCTCATCCTTGCTAAATTACCTTCTTTTCGTTGCCGTTTGAGTGGAGATCTTATTCAAAATTTTGTTTTGAATAGATGCCGATCTTCGATCCTTGATTCAAGACAGGTGGCTATGCCATGGAGGCGTGGAGAGTTCTTCAAGTGATTGGAGGCTTTGATCGTCCGCTCTACCGAGGAAGCAAGCTGGGCGTCAACGGTGTGCATCGGGGTTCTTACGCAGGTGATCATCTTCGCTCGAGAGTGCGGCGAGACCACGAGACCGATCCACATCACCGCCCGGAGGTTCACTTACGAGGCCCGGAGTTGGGAGGCGCTAGACTTGCTCTACGACGGATGCGCCACGACTACGCCTCGAGCTTAGCGACACCGTGTTCGACTTCACCCGACGGTGCGGCGTGCAGCGTCGGCGGATCGTGGAGGAGAGTGTGCTCTTGCAGTACACCTTCTTGAGTTCGCCACCGCCGGGAGGATCACGAGGACTGCTGCAGAGGCGGAGACAGCGTGAGGCGCCGAGAGTGGCAGGGCGAGCTTCAAAAGACCCGTGGCCGCCGCAGCCCGAGTCATCGGCGGTGGAGGAAGCCTTGCGGTGGCGAGGAGCTAGCGGACCAGGTCGTCCAGAGCCGGATGAGGTCGCCGAGGAGGAAGAAGAAGACCGGAAGGCGTGAGTGGGAGCACGAGGAGCCAGCAGAGGGTCACGAGGTAGGTTCGCACCATGCCAGCCCACCCACGGTGTATGCCGGATCGATCTCGACGGGGTGGTTTGGATGAGTGAAGTTGGTCTTAGAGTTGTGTTGAGACTCGAGTGTTGAGTCGCGTTCTTAAGTTAGCCTTTACCTTTTAGTAGGCGTTAAGGTTGCATGTTTAGTTTGGTTCTTAATTGTTTCTTTGAGTGTGCGATTATGTGTTGCAAAGCCCTTAGGCATTGTAAGCAACCATACCAAGTAATAATAATAAAGATTATTTAAGTTGGGTTTAACTGTTTCCCCTTAGAAATTCTTGCATCTTATCTATGCTACATCTATCTTTCCTAACCCAAGAAGCAATCAAGCGGATGGTGAACACTCGCAGCAACAATGGGGCTTGGTGTAGTGGTCTGCGCTCGAGCAACAATCCCAATGAAGGAGCACCACCGCGGCAAGCACCGCTTGATGGATATGCGAGAACTTGAGAGCTTTTCTCATTGCGCAAACTCGGTTGATCACGGACTATGATGCGCGGATGACCAATATGGCTGCAGTCAACAACCCCGCTACTCAGAACAACAATGGCGGGCCTCGTGCTTACTCCAAGTTGCCGGACTTCATGAGGACCCGACCACCAACATTCTCAGGAAATGTCAATCCCTAAAAGCGGATGATTGGCTAAGAACCATTGAGAGGAAATTGTACATCACACAATGTGAAGGCCATGAGAAGGTTCTTTCGCATCCCATCGGCTAGAGGAGCAGTGCAGAATGGTGGGAGAACTATTGTCTTGCTCATGAAGCACCCATAAATCACATGGGAAGAGTTTGCAACGGCCTTCCGCCGATACCATGTCTGGAAGGGATGATGGACTGAAAAAGGAAGAGTTGAGGCGCTTAAGCAAGGAAGCCAACGGTGGCGATTACTTAAACAAATTCACGCGATTAGCTCGCTATGCTTACGAGGGCGTAGCGACGGACAAGGCGAGCGATCCGCTTCATGAAAGGACTAAACTTCGAGTACGCAAGTGGGGGTGATTACCCACACTTTTCGATTTCCAGAATTGGTAAACAAGGCTTTGATTACGGAGGATAAGCGCAAGGAGCTTGGGAAAATCGCAAGCGCTTGATGACTAACCGGTGGGCGCCTAACCACTGCGAATGAGGATGACACATAGCGGTTTGCTAGGTTCCAACCACAAAACATTAACAAGCCGACAACACACGCACCGCGACCATGAGGACAAGGTTATCGAGGCCGCCCAAGGTAACAATGCTCAAGAAGTCGTGATCGGCCGCCGAAGGTGCTCTGATTGCAATGGTGGGGCATTATGCTAATAGATGTCCCGAAAGGAGGAATCACGCCGATGCGTTTCAACCTTGGAGCGACACTGCTAAGGCACCGATGATGGGAGCGAATCGAGGAGCTGGGCGAGGCGGGAGTGGCGCCTCAAGCTACTATTCGAGGCGAGTCAACCACATCACCGCCGATGGAGCCAGGGAAGCATCGAGGCGTCGTCTTGGGTAAGTTTTGGTAAACTCGATTACCCATAGCAGTATTATTTGATTCGGGAGCTTCGCATTCCTTTGTCTCTCGAGCTTTTGCATCGAAAATGGTTTGAGCATGAAAAATCTTAAGTGTGTGATGCTAGTACAAGCCCGGGATCGAGTTAAGATCTAACCTTGGGTGTTTGGGGTGAAGCTAATAATTAATGGGGTAGAGTTCTAGCGAACTTGATTATTCTAGATGCCCAAGTTTTAGATGTCATTTTGGAATGGGTAGTTAACCAAGCATAAGACAGTTTTGGATTGTGGTGAAGGTTGTATCCATTGAGAGCCCTAGAGGAGAAAAGGTGGAATTCGGCGACATCGGTTCGTGAGGTCAATTAATGGTTAATAGCATGAGAACCGCGTCATAGAGGGCGTGCGATGGTCGAGGAATATCGGGCGTATTTCGGAAGATCTGCAGGGAATGCCGCTGCACCGTGACATCGAGTTAAATCATTGAGTTAGCAGCAGGAACGCACCAATAGCAAAAGACCTTATCGGATGCCTACCGATGAGTTGGTGGAGATGAAGAAGCGGATCGGCGAGTTATTAGAAAGGTTTTATAAGACCAAGTTAAATGCGCCATGGGGGGCGCCGATTTTGTTTGTCGGGAAAAGGATGGAAGCCTTAGAATGTGTATTGATTACCGTGCACTTAATGAAGTAGCGATTAAGAATAAGTATCCGTTGCCAAGGATTGATGATACATTCGACCGGTTGAGAGGAGCTGGAGTGTTCTCCAAGATAGACCTTCGTTAGGATATCATCAACTAAAGATTGGGCGGAGATGTTCCAAAGACCGCATTCTCTTCAAGATATGGACATTATGAGTTCACGGTCATGTCTTTTGGATTGACCAATGCGCGTGACATATTTCATGAACTTGATGAATAAGATTTTCATGGAATACTTGGACAAGTTTGTTGTTGTGTTCATAGATGATATTTTGGTATATTCGAAGACCGAAGCGAGCACGCAAATCATTTGAGGCTAGTGTTGGAAAAACTGCGTGAGCAACTTGTTGTATGCTAAATTGATAAATCGACTTTTGGAAGGAAAAGGTGGAATTTCTCGGTCATGTCATGGCTGCGAAGGAGTTCTTTGTCGACCCAAGCAAAGTGGAAGCGGTGTTGCATTGGGAGCAACCAAAGTCATCACTCAAGTCGAAGTTTTACAGGAATGGCGAGGATATTATCGCGGTTCATAGAAGGATTTTCGACGATTGCGAGACCTCTTACTCGAGTTATTGAAAAAGGAAAAGAAATTTTCATGGGCCTTGATTGTGATAAGAGTTTTGAGAATTAAAGCGTTTAACAACATTGATGTTGGTTTTGCCTAATGTTGAAACAACTTGATATATCTTGTGATGCGTCAAGGCGAGGTCTTGGATGCGTATTGATGCAAGAGGTAAAGTGGTCGCATATCGTCAAAGCGATTAAGACCGCCTGAAGAAATTATCCTACGCATGACTTGGAATTGGCTGCCGTGGTGCATGCCTTGAAATTGTGGCGTCATTATCTCATTGGAAATAGATGTGAGATATATACGGACCATAAGAGTTTGAAATATATTTTCACTCAATCGAGATCTCAATATGAGGCAAAGGAGATGGTTGGAATTAATCAAGGATTATAACATGGGAATTCATTACCATCAGGGAAAAGCAAATGTAGTAGGCGATGCCTTAAGTCGCAAGAGCTACGTGGCGAATATGATGGTGCGGGAAGGACGATCGAGCTATGCGAGAGAATTGCAAAATTTAAAATCGGAAGTAGTTTGAAGGATTCCTAGCTCCTTTGGAAGTGAAGCCAATGCTCGAAGATCAAATTCGGGAAGGACAAAAGATGATGAGAAAGTCAAGCGAATCAAGGCTAAAAGGATGAAGGATTAGCAAAGGACTTTCCGTGGGCGACCAAGGTACCATGTGGTTCAAGGGTCGCATTTGTGTATAAGCAGACTAGAACTTAAGCGATTGATTTTGGAAGAGGCTCATGATTCCAAGTATTCAATTCATCCGAGAAGCGCTAAGATGTACGAGGACTTAAAGGAGAGGTTTTGGTGGCGAATATGAAGCGTGAAGTCGCATGAAACACGTTGCCTTGTGCGATGTATGCGAGAGTTAAGGCAATACATCGAGACCAGCAGGTTTGCTACAACCGCTAAAAGTCCCGAGAATGGAAGTGGGAAGAAATCGGTATGGATTTCATCACGGATTACCAAGAACTCAAAATGGGTATGATTCTATATGGGTCATTGTGGATCGATTGACCAAAGTTGCTCACTTCATTCCGGTCAAGACAACTTACTCGGGAGACCGGTTAGCGAACTATACATTGCGAATCGTGTGTTTGCATGGTGTACCAAAGAAAATAGTGTCGAGACAGAAGTACTCAGTTCACCTCGAGATTTTGGGATAAATTGCATGAAGCCATGGGAGCAGCGTTTGAACTTTAGCACTGACATATCATCCTCGGACCGATGGTCGAGACGGAAAAAGTAAATCGATTTTGGAAGATATGTTAAGAGCTTGTGCTTTAGCCTACACTACATCATGGGATAAATGTTTGCCATATCACGAGTTCGATTATAACAATGATCACGAGCTAGTTTGCGGATGTCGCCATTTGAAGCTTTATATGGTCGTGCACATGCTGTAACATCCCAAAATTTGGCTTAATTAAGTTTTAATGTTTAAAAGTGCATTTGTGATTTTGGAATTTATTTGGATTTTACGGATTTATTTGAATTTATTCCCATTTTAAGTTTATTGCTTTTTATTCAAAAGTATTTAATTCTGTGCAAAGTTAAAATAAAGTTTTGCCAAAATATTTTATTTGAGTCCATAATGTCTCAAAGTATTTTTGAGATTTTTCTTGGATTTTCACGATTATTTTATTGCCTAAAACAAATAAAGTGAATTTGGAATTATTTTAATTAGAAAATCTTTTAAAAACCAGCGTGAATAGTATTGGGCCGAGGCCACCTCTGCGCAGGCCGGCCCACGTTCGCAGCCCGTTCGGCCCAGATCGGAAGGTCATTCGTGATCGTTGATCCGAGAATCAAGCGGCCAAGGCGTAAAGTCGGGAGGAAACCCTAGCGATCGAGCGCCGTCGGATGCGGCCACGTGGGCGACCATCGTGCATCGTCTCCGCGGGACTCTGGCGCCGCCGTCGTGTCGAGCCGCACCGCCGCCGTGTCGGTTAGAGTTCGGACTCGTCTGTGGCCGTCGAGGGCTTTAAATAGGGAAGTCGGTTCCCGAGGTTCGTCGTGGCGTCGCACCTTTTTTCCCTCTTAAGCCATCGCGAAGGAGTTTAAGTGGGCCTTTCGCGAGCTCGTCGGACCTCGTGGGCGACGCCGCGCGCATAAATCGTCAAGAACCTCGCGCCGTCGTTGTGCCCGCCGAACCGAGGTAGTGTCGGGTTCGCGAAGTCTCCTCTCGAATCAAGCGAAGTTCCGTGGTTTTAAAGTCAAGTTTCGCGCGTAAGAGGTTGTCTTCTCCAAGTCCGGCGAATGGCGCCGCGTGTGAAGCACGCCGACGCTATCGCATTCGTGGACCGTGAGATCAAGATCCAGCGCTTGACGCTGCGCCACGTTGCGGCGTGATCGCCGACCCTCGATCGGATCTCGTGGATGAGATTGGCGGTGCGGGTGACCAATCGGGGTGCCACGGTGCAGTTCAAGCATCCGAGGCGCCATGGACCGAGTTCACGGTGGGCGGCTCAGAGCCGTGGACTCGATCTATGGACCGGGGACGCGTGTCGCGCTCCGATTGGCTCGATCCAGTGGCCGACGTCAGCGTGACGTCATCTTGACGCAATAATCGGTTTTGAATAAAACAAATCTGTTAATTTCGAATTTCGATTTTCGATTTGATATTTATTTCAAACTTCAAAAGGCTATATCTTTTGCATCGTAACTCGGTTTGAGTGATTCCAGTTTCTAAAAATTTGTAAAATTGAGATCTATTTAATGGTGAATTTTATTTGATTTTTGGAGTTCAATTGCTCTCTGTTTTGGCATTTATTTGCTTTTCTCTTTGATGCAGCGTAGGCGTTGAATTGTGCGGCGCTTGGAGGAAGATCAAGCAACTCAAGAGCAAACTTCAGATCAAGATCAGGACCTATTCCAAGGCAAGTTGTGCTTTGATCATGTTGAACCCATGTTTATAAAATTGCTATGTTGTTTTATAATATTGCATATATTTCAAATATACAATTGTTTCAAATTAGATTGGGTTTAGCTAAAATACCAGATTGATCTATACCCTACCTTGTCATTGTATGCCATGATCCATTGTCACCCTAGATTGGTTTAATATAGTTGGTTAATAACTACAATCAACATTGGAGGTTTAGTTCGTAATAGTTGCTTAGCCATGCCACGTCATCACATGTGCCAGAATCATGGATAATTAATCTTGATTAATGGAATATGGAACAATGTTATGAACTTGTGTGTCATGTGGGATCACACGATGAGATTGAGTTGTTGTGGCGAGTCATGTCACGCATAGCGATGTTGAATTGTTGATGGCACGTGGTGCTTGGTAATCAAGCGGGTGATGATAACTTAGATTGGGGCAAGTGGCAAGGCGAGGAGGCCAAGGTGGGCCCGATGGGCGGATGGTATGTGGATGTCTTGCCTTGATCACACTAAGGACTTAACCTTGCAAGCCTTTGACTGAGTCAATCATGCAACCACATATGCGGTATGGGCCACCTAGTGAGTAATTTGCAAAGTCTTAATTTGGTACTATCGTGGTGGTGTGAGTTCGGGTCGGTGTAATTCACATGGCGCAAGAGGGGGCCACGGATGTGGTTTGAGACCCTTGATGTTGAAACCTTAGCGGGTAGTATCGAGTTAAGATAGAGCATTGTAAAGGCTTTGTTATGATCTCTCGCCTTTGTGGTGTTTGGTTGTATCACGTGGGTAAAGTGCATAACCTCTGCGAGTGTGAAACTATTAGGATAGCCGTGCTCGCGGTATTGAGCAATGCTCGGGAATTCTGATTAAGGGTTAGCTTAATTAATTGGACAACTTGGTTGGGATGGCGGGATGCCATATGGAAAATGAATTTGATTTAGGATTGGAAACTTGGTTTATTGAGAAATCTGAATTTATTTATTATCATTATTTGTTTTACATTCTTTACAATCTATTTATTGTATTTGTTCATAAATCTCGCTTATTGCAAAATAGCCATGATAGCCTACCCTTTGGAATAAGCCTTACATATAGATAAATAGAATTGCATTCTGTGCACAACTTGTTGAGTGCTTTAAGTACTCACCCTTGCCAAACAACAATAATCAACAGTTGAAGAATCTACACCTGTGTTGGAAGATGAAGTCCAAGAAGACACGAGTCATTAGGGTTAGAGCCTTGTCGGTTGCACTGTGGTGAACTGATGAGCTATTTACGTTTCTACTTTCATTTGCTTAATTATTAGCTTATATTCTCAGTCTTGCCCTGCGTGGCTTAATAATGTAAGTTGGTCATAAGATCATACATTTAGCTATATCAATAAATGAACTATTATTCTATTATCGTTGTGTATGATGTGATATGTACCAATGTTAAGCGTGTGCACTAGCGTTGATCACAGGAATAGTCGATAAACACAGTGGGTTCGAATCGATGGATTCGGGTCCTTACAGAGGTGGTATCGAGCATCTTGTTGTAGGTCTTGGCCTAGATAGTTTGGAGGTGTCTTGAGTGTGTCCAAAATTATTTTCTAAAAGAAAATCTAAAGCTTGACTAATAAAACCTCTCGACTCATCTCATTCTCTACTTCTCGCCTTTGCTAAATTTACCGCTTTACTTGCCGTTTGGGTGGAGAACTTATTCAAGTTCTTGTGAAGCGAGATCTTGCGTCGTTCAGACCTTTGAGGAGGCGGTGGCGGCTACGCCATGGAGCCGTGGAGAGTACTTGAGGACGCTTGAGGTTTTATCGTCCACTTTACCGAGGAGGCGGTGGTCGGTGAATGGTGTACACCGAGGATTTATTTGCAAGTTGATCATCTCGCTCGGGAGAGCGAGAAGCTAGCAGGCCAATCAACATCTCCGCCGAAGATTCTCGACGAGGTTGCAATTCGAGTCGCTCGACTTGCTCTTCGCCGTGTCTGCCGCGACTCTGCCGACGAGCTTCACGACTCGGTGTTCGACTTCACCCAGACGTTCAAGCATGCGAAGACGAGCGGATCGAGGGGAAGCGAGTGTGCTCTGACGCACCTTGCGAGTTCGCCCTTGCCCGGGAGGATCATATGAGAGAGACTACCAGAGCCGAGGCGTATACGAGGCACCGGGGTGGCGAGCAGAGCTCGAGGTGACCCGTGCTTGACCATCGGGATGATCACCGAGTGGGAGAGGCCACGGAGGCGATTGAGGACGAGTGGAGCGCGTGACTCGGGGAGTTCGAGGAGCGGTGAGGAGTCGAGGAGGATCGGAGGAGCGAGAGTGGGACCAGAGGAAGTGCGGACCCGTTGTTGCGAGAGGACCTAGAAGGTGGTCATCGAGGATAGGTTCGCTCGATGCCCGCTCATTCACGGTGTATCTTGGCGGGTCCCTCGACCGGTGGTCGGATGAGTGAGTGTCGACTTTGGAGCTGTGTTGAGACTCGAGTGTGAGTCGCGTCTTTAAGTTAGTCTTTACCTTTCTAGTTGGCGTTAAGGTTTCGTGTTTAGTTTGCTTCTTTGTATTCTTTGAGTGTGCAAGTATGTGTTGCAAAGCTTGTAGGCTTAAATAAGCAGCCATACCAAGTTAAATAAAGAATTGTTCAGTTTGGGTATAACCTATCTCCCGCTTTAGAAAATCTTACTTCTCATCTATGCTACATCTACCTTTCCTAACCTAAGAGGCAATCATCGGATGGTGAATACTCGAGAAACAAGCGGTGCTTCAGAAGTGGATTGCGCGAATGACAACCCCAATGCGGGAGCAGCCCCAACCACCGCCGATGGACATGCGAGAATCAGGAGCATTCCTTGCAGCCAGACTCAACCGATGCAGAGACAATGATGCAAAGCAAATGCGTGAGATGACCAACGGCGATAAACCACAACAATCCCGCAAGACGCAGAACAATTATGGAGGACCTCGACCTATGTCCAAGCTATCGATTTCATGAGGACTAGGCCACCAACTTTTTCGGAAGCGTGAACCCTTTGGAAGCCGATGATTGGCTTAGGACCATTGAGAAGAAGGCGCACATCACTCGGTGTGAGGGCAATGAGAAGGTGCTCTCGCCTCACATCAACTTGAGGGAACCTTGTGAATGGTGGGAAAACTCTTTGCCGCTCATGGAGCCCCGCAAGAAATAACACAGGAGGAGTTCACTAATGCTTTCCGCGATATCATGTCCCGAGGGAATGATGGACCTTAAGAAAAGAAGAGTTGAGGCTTTAAAGCAAGGAGGCCAACCGGTGGCGAATACGAACAAGTTCACTCGATTAGCTCGCTATGCCCTGAAGATGTAGCGACGGATAAAGCTAAGCGGTCTCGTTTTATGAAGGATGAACTCGAGGATTACAGTGGGGTGATTACCCAAAATTTCCGGACTTCGGGGAGTTAGTGAATAAGGCTCGATCTTGGAGGATAAGCGCAAAGAGTGGGTGAGAACCGTAAGCGCTTGATGAACAATCGGGGTGGGCGCCCAAACCATCTACGTTTGAGGATGTCACCACAAACAATTTGCTAGATTCCAACCACCACCGCAAATAAGACATCAACTCCACCTCGCCACGCTAATCGAATTTCGGACCCAGCGCAAGGCAACAATGCCCGGGAGGAAATCGTGATCTGCGGTGAAGAGATGCTACATGCAATGAACCGGGCACTTCTCTAATAGGTGTCCACGAAGGGAGGCATCACGCGATTCGTTTCAACACAGGAACAACACCGCCAAGGCACCGACCTCGGAGGAAATCGTGCAGCCAAAGCTGGAGCGAGCAACGCGGAGACAACAAAGGCGTGGAAGAATCAACCACATCACCGATGGAGCTCGAGGAAGCTACAGGCGTCGTCTTGGGTAAGTTCTGGTCAACTCGAAGACTGCCATGTTTTGTTTGATTACGGAGCTTCGCATTCGTTTGTTTCTCAAAGTTTTGCAACCAAGAATGGATTTAAAGTGGTGAATCTTAAGTGTGCTCTTAGTCCAAGCCCCGGATCCGAGCTTAGATCTAGCCTTGGGTGTTTGGGAGCTAAGTTGCTTATGGATGGGATAGAATTTCGCGAATCTTATCTTGATAGATCGCAATCCTAAACGTCATCCTTGGAATGGATTGGTGTCCAAGCATAAGGTCATTTTAGATTGTGGTAGAAGGATCGTGACCTTGGAAGGCCCTAGTGGCAAGAAAGTGGAGTTTCAAGCGACCGATTCGGACGAGGCGATTAACGGTCAGCAGTGTGAAAGCCATCGGCATGGAAGATGTGCGATGGCGGAGAATACCGGATGTATTTCGGAAGATTTGCGGGATTGCCACGGATCGTGATATCGAGTTTGTCATCGAGTTAGCACTGTACAAAGACCGATATCAAAGAGACCATATCGGATGCCTACCGAGCGAGTTAGTAGAAATGAAGAAGCGATTGAGGAACCGCAAGAAAGGTTTCATTAGACCAAGTTCATCGCCGTGGGGAGCCCGGTTTTGTTTGTTCGCAAGAAGGATGGAAGTCTTAGAATGTGCATCGACTACGTGCACTTAATGAAGTAACGATCAAGAATAAGTATCCGTTGCCGGGATCGATGACTTATTTGATCGATTAAGAGGAGCTGGAGTTTTCTCCAAAATAGATCTTCGTTCGAGGATACCATCGATTGAAAATCCGAGCGGAGGATGTGCCTAAGACTGCGTTTTCTCAGCGGTATGGACATTATGAGTTCACGATCATGTCATTTGGATTGACTAATGCCCGGCATATTTCATGAACATGATGAATAAAGTTTTCATGGATTACTTGGATAAGTTTGTTGTGGTCTTCATAGGCGATATCTTGGTTTACTCGAAGACAGAGGAAGAGCATGCGGAACATCGAGAATGGTTTTAAGCAGTGCGAGAGCATCAACTATATGCTAAGTTTAGCAAGTGTGAATTTTGGAAGGAGAAAGTTGAATTTCTCGGTCATGTAATGACTACCAAAAAGTCGTGATTGATCGGCAAAGTGGACGCTGATGTTGCATTGGGAGCCACCAAGTCTCATTACTCAGTTCGTAGTTTTACGGGAATGGCGGGATATTACCGTCGGTTCATAGAAGGATTCTCGACAATTGCTAAACCCACGCGCTTGTTGAAGAAAGAAAAGAAGTTTGCATGGGCCTTGAGTGCGAGAAAAGTTTCATGGAATTAAAGCGTTTAACAAGCCCCGTGATTAGTATTGCGGATATGCGAGAATGGATTTGACATTTATTGCGATGCTTGAAGCGAGGGCTTGGGATGCGTGTTAATGCAAGAAGGCAAAGTCGTTGCTTATCGTCGAGACAATTGAGACCGCATGAAGTGAATTACCCAACGCATGATTTGGAGTTAGTGCCGTAGTGCATGCTTTAAAGATATGGCGTCATTATCTCATAGGAAATAGATGTGAGATATATACGGACCATAAGAGTCTGAAATACATATTCACTCAATCGACGAATATGAGGCAACAAGATGGCTTGAGCTAATTAAGGATTATAATGTGGGAATCCATTATCATCTGGAAAAGCCAATGTGGTGGCGGATGCCCCGAGTCGAAAAAGCCATAGCGCAAATGCATTGTCAATGGAGGATCAACGAGAATTATGCAAGGAATTTGAGAGGTTAAGATTGGAGGTCGTTCGCAGGAATGATAGCTGCGCTAAGTAAAACCAACATTAGAGGATCAGATTAGAGAAGGTCAACAAGATGACGATAAAATTTCAAAAATCAAGGCTAAAAGGAAGAAGGCCTAGCCATAGATTTCACTGACGAACAAGGAACTATGTTCTTCAAAGGCGAATTTGTGTCTTGGGATAAAAGGAATTAAAACAATTGATTCTTGAGGAAGCATGATTCAAAGTACTCAATTCATCCAGAAGTGCTAAAATGTACCAAGATTTGAAGAGAGATTCGGTGGCCAAATATGAAGCGTGAAGTAGTGAACATGTTGCTTTATGCGACGTATGTCGAGAGGTAAAAGCCATGCATCAAAGACCATTGGTGCATTGCGGTAGTTAAAATTCGGAATGGAAGTGGGAGGAAATCGAATGGATTTTATCACGGTTTACCTAAGACTCGTAAAGGTTACGATTCCATTTGGGTTATCGTGGATCGTCTAACCAAGGTCGCTCATTTCATCGATAAAGACCACTTACTCCGAGATCGTTTGGCGAATTGTACATGTCAAGGATTGTATGTTTGCATGGAGTGCCAAAGAAGATTGTGTCGAACGGAGGTACCCAATTTACCTCAAGGTTTTGGAATAAGTTGCATGAAGCAATGGGAACCCGTCGAATTTGATCTGACATATCACCCGCAGACGGATGGTCGTGAAAGAGTAAATCGATTTTAGAGGATATGTTGAGAGCTTGTGCTTTAGCGTATGCCACGTCATGGGATAAATGTTTGCCATATGCGAGAATTGATTACAATAATAGTTATCAAGCTAGCTCTACAGATGTCACCATTGAGGCATTGTATGGGCGTGCTTGTCGTACTCCGTTGAATTGGAATGAAACGGAGAGCGTTTGGTGTTTGGGCGGACATTCTCGAGAAGCCGAAAGTCAAGTCGCAATGATCGAGAGAGGTTGAAGATAGCACGGTCAAGGCGAAAAGCTACGCAGATAACCGTCGTCGAGATTTGAGTTTTGAACCGAAGATCATGTGTATCTCGGGGTTACCCTCTTAAGGGCGTTAAGAGATTTCACGTTAAAGGGAAGCTTGCACCAAGATATGTTGGTCCGTTCAAGATTACGAGCCGTCGAGGAGAGGTAGCTTATCGATTAGAGTTGCCTCGATCATTGGCGAGTGCATGATGTATTCCATGTATCGCAGCTTAAGAAGTGTCTCAGAGTGCCAACGAGCAAGCCCGTTGGAGGCAATAGAGTGCAAGAAGATTTGACTTATAAAGAGCAACGGTCGAATTTTGGATGTTGTGGGCGCAAGACCGAAACAAGTCTATTCGCTTTGCGAGTTGATGGAGCAATCATTCGAAAGTGAAGCCACTTGGGAGCGAGAAGAAGAATTGAAGTCGAATTCCGAACCTATTCTCTAGTTAGCCACAATCTCGGTCGAGATTACATTAAGGGGGAGGTTTGTAACATCCCAAAATTTGGCTTAATTAAGTTTTAATGTTTAAAAGTGCATTTGTGATTTTCTGGAATTTATTTGGATTTTTCTGGATTTATTTGAATTTATTCCCATTTTAAGTTTATTGCTTTTTATTCAAAAGTATTTAATTCGTGCAAAGTTAAAATAAAGTTTTGCCAAAAATATTTTATTTGAGTCCATAATGTCTCAAAGTATTTTTGAGATTTTCTTGGATTTTTCCGATTATTTTATTGCCTAAAACAAATAAAGTGAATTTCGGAATTATTTTAATTAGAAAATCTTTTAAAACCAGCGTGAATAGTATTGGGCGAGGCCACCTCTGCCTTGAGCCGCCCACGTTCGCGAGCCCGTTCGCCCGAGGATCGGAAGGTCATTCGTGATCGTTGATCCGAGAATCAAACGGCCAAGGCGTAAAGTCGGGAGAAACCTAGCGATCGGGCACCGTCGGATGCGGCCGTGGGATTGACCATCGTGCATCGTCTCGCGCGGGACTCGACGCCGCCGCCGTGTCAAGAGCCGCACCGCCGCCGTGTCGGTTAGAGTTCGGACTCGTCTGTGGCCGTCGGGGGCTTTAAATAGGGAAGTCGGTTCCGAGGTTCGTCGTGGCGTCGCACCTTTTTCCCTCTTAAGCCATCGCGAAGGAGTTTAAGTGGACGCTTCGCGAGCTCGTCGGACCTCGTGGACGACCGCCGCCCGCGCAAATCGTCAAGAACCTCGCGTCGTTGCAAAGCCCGCCGAACCGAGGTAGTGTCGAGGTTCGCGAAGTCTCTCTCTCGGATCCGACGAAGTTCCGGTGGTTTCCGTCAAGTTTTTCGCGTAAGAGGTTGTCTTCTCCAAGTCGCAGCAATGGCGCCGCGCCGTGTGAAGCACGCCGCGCTATCGCGTTCGTGGACCGTGAGATCAAGATCCAACGCTGACGCTACCGCCACGTTGCGCGTGATCGCCGACCCTCCGATCGGATCTGTGGATGAGATTGGCGGTGCGGGTGACCAATCGGGGTGCCGCGTGTGCGGTTCGACATCCGAGGCGCCATGGGCCGAGTTCACGGTGGGCGCTCAGCCGTGGACTCGATCTATGGACCAGACGCGTGTCGCCGCCCGATTAGCTCGATCCAGCAGCGACGTCAGCGTGACGTCATCGCCGACGCAATAATCGGTTTTTCGAATAAAAACAAATCTGTTAATTTCGAATTTCGATTTTACGATTTGATTTATTTCAAACTTCAAAAGGCTATATCTTTTGCATCGTAACTCGGATTTGAGTGATTCCAGTTTCTAAAAATTTGTAAAATTGAGATCTATTTAATGGTGAATTTTATTTGATTTTTGGAGTTCAATTGCTCTCTGTTTTGGCATTTATTTGCTTTTCTCTTTGATGCAGCGTAGGCGTTGAATTGTGCGACGCTTGGAGGAAGATCAAGCAACTCAAGAGCAAACTTCAGATCAAGATCAGGACCTATTCCAAGGCAAGTTGTGCTTTGATCATGTTGAACCCATGTTTATAAAATTGCTATGTTGTTTTATAATATTGCATATATTTCAAATATACAATTGTTTCAAATTAGATTGGGTTTAGCTAAAATACAGATTGATCTATACCCTACCTTGTCATTGTATGCCATGATCCATTGTCACCCTAGATTGGTTTAATATAGTTGGTTAATAATTATAATCAACATTGGAGGTTTAGTTAAGTAATAGTTGCTTAGCCATGCCACGTCATCACATGTGCGTAATCATTGATAATTAATCTTGATTAATGGAATATGGAACAATGTTATGAACTTGTGTGTCATGTGGGATCACACGATGAGATTGAGTTGTTGTGGCGAGTCATGTCACATAGCGATGTTGAATTGTTGATGGCACGTGGTGCTTGGTAATCAACCGGGTGATGATAACTTAGATTGGGGCAAGTGGCAAGGGGCGAGGAGGCCAAGGTGGGCCCGATGGGCGATGGTATGTGGATGTCTTGCCTTGATCACACTAAGGACTTAACCTTGCAAGCCTTTGACTGAGTCAATCATGCAACCACATGTGCGGTATGGGCCATTTAGTGAGTAATTTGCAAAGTCTTAATTTTGGTACTATCGTGGTGGTGTGAGTTCGGGTCAGGTGTAATTCACATGGCGCAAGAGGGGCCCCGGATGTGGTTTCTGACCCATGATGTTGAAACCTTAGCGGGTAGTATCGGGTTAAGATAGAGCATTGTAAAGGCTTTGTTATGATCTCTCGCCTTTGTGGTGTTTGGTTGTATCACGTGGGTAAAGTGCATAACCTCTGCAGTGTGAAACTATTCGGATAGCCGTGTTTCATGTATTGAGCAATGCTCGGAATTACTGATTAAGGGTTAGCTTAATTAATTGGACAACTTGGTTGGGATGGCGGGATGCCATATGGAAAATGAATTTGATTTAGGATTGGAAACTTGGTTTATTGAGAAATCTGAATTTATTTATTATCATTATTTGTTTTACATTCTTTACAATCTATTTCTTGTATTTGTTCATAAATCTTTTGCTTATTGCAAAATAGCCATGATAGCCTATCCTTTGGAATAAGCCTTACATATAGATAAATAGAATTGCATTCTGTGCACAACTTGTTGAGTGCTTTAAGTACTCACCCTTGCCAAACAACAATAATCAACAGTTGAAGAATCTACACCTGTGTTGGAAGATGAAGTCCAAGAAGACCACGAGTCATTAGGGTCCGAGCCTTGTCGGTTGCTGTGGTGAACTGATGAGCTATTTACGTTTCTACTTTCCACGCTTAATTATTAGCTTATATTTTCAGTCTTGCCCTGCGTGGCTTAATAATGTAAGTTGGTCATAAGATCATACATTTAGCTATATCAATAAATGAACTATTATTCTATTATCGTTGTGTATGATGTGATATGTACCAATGTTAAGTGTGTGCACTAAGCGTTGATCACAGGAATAGTGCGGTAAACACGGTGGGTTGAATCGGTGGATTCGGGTCCTTAACCGTCGTACCGCTAAATTGGAATGAGACGGGAGAGCGTATGATATTTGGCCCGATATTCTCAAGGAAATTTCAAGAGCAAGTTGCTATGATAAGAGAGAGGTTGAAAATCGCGTGAGTCATGGCAAAAGAGTTACGTTGATAATCGGCGTCGTGATCTAAGTTTCGAACCGTTGATTTACGTGTATCTTAGGTTACCCCTCCGAAAGGAGTTAAAAGGTTCCACGCTAAAGGAAAGCTCGCCCCAAGATATGTTGGACCGTTCAAAATTTTGAGCCATCGAGGGAGGTTGCTTATCGATTGGAATTGCCGCAGCTTGATTCGGGCAAAGCGTGCATGATGTGTTCCATGTCACAACTCAAGAAGTGTCTTCGGTGCAGTGAGCGCGTACACCTATGGAAGAGATTGAGTTGCGAATGATTTGACCTACAAAGAACATCCAATGAAAATTTTGGATGTCATGGACCCATGAACCGGGAACAAGTAAGTTCGTTTTTCAGAGTTCGATTGGAGCAACCATTCGAGAATGAGGCAACTTTGGGAGCGTGAAGAGGACACGAAGATGGAATTTCCAAACCTATTCCTAGTCGACCTTG
Source organism: Otatea glauca (assembly GCA_036346275.1). Taxonomy (NCBI): domain Eukaryota; kingdom Viridiplantae; phylum Streptophyta; class Magnoliopsida; order Poales; family Poaceae; genus Otatea; species Otatea glauca. The sequence goes on along the minus strand of CM070713.1, from coordinate 42,089,259 downwards.
AATCTCGGGTCGAGATTACATTAAGGGGGAGGTTTGTAACATCCCAAAATTTGGCTTATAATTTAGCTCACGTGCATTTTGTGATTTTACGAATTTATTGGATTTTCGGAAATTATCTAAATTTATTTTAATTAAGTATATTGAACCTTTGGTGAAAACTAAATATATATAGATAAAGTTAATAAAAAGTTTTACCAAAAATATTTTATTTGAGCTCAGAATGTCTCAAAGTATTTATGTGAATTTTCAGGGATTTTTCCTGATATTTTAATTACTTAAAATAGATTAATCTAATTTCGGAAATTATTTTAAATCAAAAAGCTTTTGAAAATCGAGTGAACAATCTTGGGCAAAGCCCAAGATCGCATCTTGTGACCCATTCTTTGTCGTGGCGACCGTCACCGCTTCGCATTGCGCTGCGTGTGACCGAATTGGATGAAGATCGGATGGTTGCCTTTCGCGAAACCTAGTGCCGCGAGCCGTTGGATCGAGATCAAGTGGTCGGACGCTTCGCGTTGTTTTGGTAAGTTTAGATCTCGTCCGTTGGATTTGGAAAGAGCGGATCGGATCGTATCGCCGGATCTAATCTTGGCGCTCATCTTGGATCGGACGGTCTCGATCGTCGTCTCCGATTCGGTTTCGAATCCGCCCATTGGGCTTGCCGCCGCCGCGTGATTTAGGGTTTCCTTCGCGTGCGCATGCCGAGGCTATAAAAGCCGTAGCCCGCACTCCGATGTTCTCGTTCCTTGCGCACTAGTAGCTCTAGCCTCTTCGCCGCTTTCGCTGCCATCATCGCCAGAGCTCGCCAGAGTTCTTTGCGATTGCACGCGAGTTTTGCGCCATTCCGCCGCCGTCGAGCATCCTCCCGCCGAATCGGTTCCAGATTCGAGTTCTCGCGTCGTGTCGCGCCGAGTGCGCCTTCTTCTCGCCGGAGTCGCGTCAAAGCGCCGTTCGGTGGTCGTCTTCCTCCGCCGGTGCAAGCCCGCCGCCGTGTCTCGAAGCCAGCGCATCCGTTGGATCTTCGCCAACCGCCGTGATCAAGCCACGCCGCTTCTTCATCGTGATGTTTCGCTCGGTAAATTTCTAACCATTAGATCCGAATAGAGCGATCGGATTGAGCCACGTAGGGGTAGATCGGTGGCCGTCGATCGTCGCGAGATGCGGCGCCGGCGTGTCGAGAAAGCATCGGCACGGGCGGCATCGCAACCAATCGATGCGCGCCGCGTGTCGGGCGGCGTGGTCGCGAAGGCGTGGCGCGCGTCCACGGTGGACGAGGCGGTTCCGTGGACCGAGTCCATGGACTCGCGACGATGTCGGCACTGATTGGTCGAGTCGAGTCGGCTGACGTCAGCGTTGCGCAATAAAGATCTTTTCCAATAGAAAAATAATTTAGAAAAATCAGAAATTCTATTTTCTGTATTTTCAGTATTTATTCAAACTTCAAAAGGCTATATCTTTTGCATTTTAACTCGGATTTGAGTGATTCAAATTTCTAAAAAATTGTAAAATCAATATCTATTTATTGGTGAATTTTATTTTATTTTTGGAGTTTGTTTGCTCTCTGGTTTGGTGTTTATTTGCTATTTTGGCATCGTTTCGCGTAGACATTGACCGCTTTCGGTGATCCGGAGGAAGATTCGTCGCCCAAGACCCAAACTCAGATCAAGACCAGCACCTACTCCAAGGCATGTTGTGCTTTGATCATGTTGCACCTAATTTTCACCAAATCGCTATTTTGTCTTTTAAACTTTATGCATGATATTTTATGTGTATAAATGATTTCAATTAATCTGGGAATTAGATAATATGACTATTTGAATTAAACCATACCTTGTCAATTATATGCCATGATCTATTTGTCACCCTAGGATGTGGAATTATAGTTGATAATCAACATGGGCTAGTTAGATCGTCATAGATTGCTTAGCCATGCCACGTCATCACATGTGTCCGAATGTCAATACTTAATCTTGACTAATGGAATATGGAACAATGTTTATGAATTGGTGTGTCATGTGTTGTCACACAATGATATCAAGTTGTCGTGGCGAGGAGGTCACACATCGGGATTGAAATGTTGATGGCATGTGGTGCTTGGTAATCAAGCGGGGTGGTAATGATTTTAGATTGAGGCAAGTGGCAGGGGCGGTGTGCCAAGGTGGGCCAGGTTTGGCGGGGGTATGTGGAAGTCTTGCCTTAATCACTTTAAGGACTTAACCTTGCAAGCCTTTGACCGAGTCTCTCTTGCAACCACATGTCCGGAATGGGACAATTAATTTGAATAAATTGTGAAACCTAGATTTGATCTTGTCGTGGTGAATAGTGAGTCCCAGTTACGGTTTAACTCACATGGCGCAAGAGGGGCCTCTGTGGTGGTTTAACCCTTAAGTGTTGAAACCTTAGCGAGCAAATCTCGGGTCTAGGTGTAGCATTGTAAAGGCTTTGTTATGATCACTCGCCTTGGTGGTGTTTGGTTGTATCGTGTGGGTAAAGTGCATAACCTCTGCAGAGTGTACAATCTATTCGAATAGCGTGCTCACGGTATTGGGCAATGCTAGGGAATTACAATTAAGGGTTAGACTTTTGTTAAACAAAAACTTGTTGGGATGGCAAAGTGCCATGGAAAGTGGAAAATTAATTTAGGATTGGAAACTTGGTGTATTTGAAATCTTGAATTTATTAATTCTTGTATTTGTTTCTCGCTTTCCAATCTATTTATTGTATTCTTGTTAAATCTTTGATTTATTGCAAAATACCCTTACTAGCCATTCCTTTGGATTAAGCCAAGCATATAGAATATTAGACTTGCATTGTTGTGCACAACTTGTTGAGTGCTTTATGTACTCACCCCAACAACAACAACTTCGTAAGAAGAGGAATCTATACCATTCATGGAGGAGGATTATTTGGATCGAATGCTTAGAGTCCGAACCTCGTCGCTTGCCTGTGGCGAATGGAGCGCCACTACGTTTATTCTATTTCATTGCTTCTCATTGATACTCTTTTAAGCCCCGTGAGGCATTATTCATGTAAGACAACGATTATTATTAATTAATGAAGTTTATGCTATATTTCATTTGTGTGTGACTATGATAGCATCTATGTTGAGCTTTGTGTGCACTAGCGTGATCTGGACTAGTGCGGTATACGAGAGGGTCCGGATTTACAAATTTGGGTCCCGACACTTATGGATGGGATAAATTTCAGTAGCGAATCTTATCTTGATAGATCGCAATCCTAGAGCGTCATCCTTGGAATGGATTGGCTGTCTAAGCATAAGGCCGTTTTGGATTGTGGCCGACGGATCGTGACTTTGGAAGGCCCTAGTGGCAAGAAAGTAGAGTTTCAGCGACCGCAGCTCGCGATGGGCGATTAATGGTCAGCGACGTGAAAGCCATCGGCATGGAAGATGTGCGATGCTGCAGAGAATTCCCGGATGTGTTTCGTAAGATTTGCGGAGATTACCGGACCGTGATATCGAGTTTGTGATCGAGTTAGCGCGGTGCAAAGCACCGATATCAAAAAGACCATATCGGATGCCTACCACGGCGAGTTAGTGGAAATGAAGAAGCGATTGAGGAACCGCAAGAGAAAGGTTTCATTAGACCAAGTTCATCGCCGCGGGGAGCCCGAGTTACGCTTGTTCGTAAGAAGGACGGAAGTCTTAGAATGTGCATCGATTATCGTGCACTGAATGAGGTAACAACCAAGAATAAGTATCCGTTGCCTGAGGATCGGCGACTTATTTGATCAATTAAGAGGAGTGGAGTTTTCTCCAAGATAGATCTTCGTTAGGGATACCATCGGTTGAAGATCCGAAGCGAGGATATTGCCTAAGACGTTTTCTACGCGATATGGACATTATGAGTTCCGATCATGTCATTTGATTGACTAATGCCCGGCATATTTTATGAACATGATGAATAAGGTTTTCATGGAATATTTGGATAAGTTCGTTGTAGTCTTTATAGGCGATATCTTGGTTTACTCAAGAGGAGGAAGAGCATGCAGAACATCTCAGAATGGTTTTAGAGAAGCTGCGAGAGCATCAGCTATATGCTAAGTTTAGCAAGTGTGAATTTTGGAAGGAAAAAGTCGAATTTCTTGGTCACGTAATGACTACTAAAGGAGTGGCAGTCGACCCAAGCAAAGTGGACGCAGTGTTGCATTGGGAGCAACCAAAGTCTGTTACCCAGATCCGTAGTTTTCTAGGAATGGCGGGATATTACCGTCGGTTCATAGAAGGATTCTCAACAATTGCTAAATCCCTTACACATTTGTTGAAGAAAGAAAAGAAGTTTGCATGGACGCCAGAGTGCGAGACAAGTTTCATGAAATTAAAGAAGCGTTTAACAACAGGCCCCGTATTAGTGTTGCCAGATGTGCAGAATTGAAAGATCGAAAAAGGCGACTAGAGGGGGGGTGAATAGGAGCCAAATAAAATTTTCGAATAAACTCTCCCTCTAAAATTCAAACCACCAAAAGACCGTAAAGAAAGCGTGACGGTCGGGTATTTCTGATCGGATGAGCAGTACCCCGACCCTCAGAGGTCGGATGAGCAATACTCCGACCAAGTGGTCTGATGAACAGTACTTGGGTGAATAGTGTTGGAGTGAATAGTACTTCGACGGATGAGCGAGTGCCCCGACCTCGTGGGTCGGATGAGCGATACTCGGGTGAATAGAAAAATCATACGATCTCAAAAAGCAATCGATGTAACTTTTGATCTACCGATCCAAAAGCGATGAAAATTGGTGTGCACCTCCCAAAGGATGTCGGGAACCTATTTCAATCAACAATCGAAGGAATTAATACCAAGGTTCCGTCCTTTTCGGTTTAACAAATGCAACACCAAAAACAGAGTCAAGAACACAGACTTCACTCCAGAACTTGTTGGTGGGAGTTGATAGTCGAAAATCCTTGGATGACTCTCCACAAATCACAGCAAGTAAGTACACGAAGAAACAACCCTTCAAACAAATAGAAACACCATCGAAAACTAGGCCTACGAAATTGGTTTCTTGCAAAAATGAATAGAAGAGGTTGTAGATTGCCTAGATGATTGGGATATGATCTATAGGAGATTTATCCAACAATCTTTCATCCTTGGCAACAAGAACCGTAAGCCAATCAAGACTAAATAAGCGCAAGTCACACGTTTACGCACTTTAAGAACACACAGATTTACAACTTGCAACAAGAACGTAAGGATTGCCTAAAAGATTGAAAGCAACGAATCCAGAGAAGAGTTCATCAATCATGAATTTCAACAAAGACTCAATAGCATGTAGAAGGAGATGAGGCAAATCCAAATTACGTAAAGTAAATCGCAAGAAGGTAAATCACGAATTTATATAATGTAATTCAAGTGCGTAATGTAAATACGTAAGAGAAATGAAACAAGAATATAAATGAAGAACATTTCATTTACGGAAGGAGGTTTACAAAGCCTCACAACAAAGTGGGCAAAGCTCAAATGAGTGCAGAAAACCTCGGAACCTTCACAGAGGGAAGGCTGCCCTACCCTCTATTTATAGTGACAGGATCAATTCCGCCCTTGGATGTCTTGCTTCAATCTAAGCCAACATCCAAGAGCCGGATTTGATCCTTACAACATCACTCTCAACAACTCTCAACTACTCACGAGACTTTCTCACTGCTCACCACGCCCCAGTGGAGACACCCCTCTCCTGTCTAGTAGCAGAGCTAGGAACACCTACCACTTTGGATGAGCCTCTAAACCCTAGAGCACTCCATCAAGGGCTGAGATTTTACCCACTCACATAGGCCTATGCATGGGTGGTGACCAAACCCAACAACACAGCGGGTTTTGCCGCTGTTCAAAGCATACCAACTTGACCGCTTCTCTATCTTCCCGATCGCGATCCAACGGTCCTCCTCGATCGGGAGCTACCAAGTTAGCATCTCATCCATTCCTTGTCTTCTTGGCTTGCGGCTACTCCACGGCCTCGGTCATCTTTGGCGACACCGATCATCCGGACCTCGGCTCTCCAAACTTAGTCTCGATCTCCTTCGCCTCACCATGACCTAGCTCCAAAGTCCCGCAACCATCATAGACAAGGAAACCACATCACATAGCAATGCCCACAACACATATCCATCTCAACAGAAGATATACACTTGACCGGCAAAGAAACCTCGACCACACGTGGTCCGACCCTCGGGTCTCCATCCCGACCAACCATGGTCCGACCATCGGTCTCCATCCCGACCACTCGAGGTCCGACCACTAGTCTCCATCCCGACCACCGAGGTCCGACCACTAGTCTCCATCCCGACCACTCGAGACCGACGGCCGGTCTCCGACCGAGAGAGACGACTACTGTGGGTCGGACGGACCCGGTCTACAACACACCAAAGCCCGACCACTCGGTCGGACGACTCGACCACCTCGGGTCGACGATCGGTGATGCAACACCGACCAAAGCCCGACCACTCGGTCGGACGACCCGACCCTCAGTGGTCGGACGACCGGTCTCCGACCAGCCACAGCCCGCAACCTCGGCCGGACGACCGATCCAACACCAAAGCCACGACCACTCAGGTCGGACGGACGACCACCACTCGGTCTCGGACGACTTGTCTCCGACCACCACACACCTGGACCTCTGGGTGGACAACCGGTCTCCGACCAACCAAAGACTGACCACTCGGGGTCGGACGACCGTCTCCGACTCAGTCAAAGCCCAGACCTCTCGGGTCGGACGACCCGACCACTCGTGGTCGGACGACCTCAACCGCCAAAACCTCGACCACCGGGTCGGACAACCCGACCACTCGGTGTCGGACACCTGGTCTCCAACCACCAAAAGCCCGACCACTCAAATTGGACCCGACTCACTCGGGGTCGGACGACGGGTCTCCAACCAGAACTCAAATTGCTCTAGCTCGAAAAACAATCCAAATCAAACTCAAACTTGAGCACACCTTGCTCAAATAAAGTCAAATACTCATCACAAACATGGATGGACCTCCACATGGTCCTTCAATCTCCCCCTTGATGAGTATATTGACAAACCACACAAAAGGCATAAATTTGAGTTTGAATGAGAGAAGAAGAAAGCAATTTGATTGCAAAGCCAAACTTGGTCAGAGAAAGATATAAAATTATGACCAAGTTAATGAAAGAATTTAGAGCAAGACCATGAAAAGAGCAAGTTTTCAACAAAAGCTCTAAAAACCAATCATAAGTGTCAAATGTGATTATGATCCATAAGAGATAGCAAAGATTTACAAAAATCAGAAGAACCAACAAGCTTTCACATTTCTATCTCCTCCTTTTCTACATTTTAAATGATGCCTTTTTCTACATTTTCTCCCCCATTTGGCAATATAGGCATCAAAATAGAATTTTCTCCCTCTTTTATGTATGCATGAAATGCAACCTAAGGGAACTTTGAAGATTATCCAAATGATCATAATGACAAGATATGACACCAAGCTTATTAATCTCAGATTATGACCAAACTAAGACATGTCCAAGTGCAAATAACAAATTTTGCTCATAAGCGAAGTTTTGAAAATGTATCATTTTTAGCAAGATTTGACAAGTGCAAAACTTAGCAAAGTTTCAAAACTAGAAGCAAAATCTGGTTAAAGTTGGGTTATTATCAAGATTAGGCATAAAGAAAACCCGAATGAACTCAATAATAACCAGAAAAACCTTGGAGTGTAGCACAAAGTCTGACAAACAAAGTCTAAACAAGGCTAATCATGGATGTAATAGAAAATCAGGGTCATATAACCTAGATACTACTCATGACAAAATAAAGTAAATGATATATAGCACGTGCCCATAGTTAATACAAATGCTCATACCAAAATGAACAATATCATGGACAAGATAAAACAAGAAAATCACATCTTTGGAAAGAGCTCATGAATTTAGGATATAATACATGAA